>JARJDW010011119.1:0-13289 GCA_030264715.1 Adinopsis sp. GC000173
ATGGTCTCGTCGACGAGAATAGAAAACTACGTGGAGGAGTTAAGATCATTGAACAAATGCCAATGACGCCATCCGGAAAGATTAGGAAAAACGTGCTGCGCAGCATGCTCGCAAACAACTTACTCTAAAAATATTTAAAAAAAACTTTGTCTAAACACACAGAGAAAGTGACAATTATTTACATTATTGTAAAGCAACACGATAATAATATTTGGGTTGCCTATGTCAACTACCCTCCCACATAATGTATACAAAACTGTTAATGACAATAAATTATACGTAAGCGCGCGCGCGCGAAACGGGTACTTGTCGCATAAGTTGCCTTGCATTAACATGCCAATCCAAGCGACATTGTTGTTGATATATAATATATATTTACAAAATTACGTAATTTATGATTTAATTTTAACGTGTTAACGATAACGTTTTAAAACTTTGAATAAATTGCTGTTGTTATTTTAAGTACATAGAGTTGCCTACATTTTCCTTCCAATTCACCATTTTCGCGAGATTATGTAACTTGACGTCAATTTGCAAGTACATAATACTGATAAAACCGGTAAACACATAATTAAAATAAGTCAATTATTGTACGTTTAATTGCAATCATTTCATCGCAATTATCCCAATTGAAGCATAATAATTTTTTTTTCTTGTTTGTTTTTTTCCACTTTATAAAACGCGCTTTTGGATATTTATCGACACGCTATAAACATGTAAAGTCAACTTCCTAATTCGGCTAAGTTATCGGATGCGTAATAAATGCTTATCACTGTTTTTTATTTGTTGCTTGTTTTCATTCCGGCGTAAACTTTGCCCACCGCGGCCTTGATAAGCAAATAAATCGTGTACCATTTTTCTATGCTCTTGGAATGGGATTAAAGCACGCCGGTGTGCAGCGTAACACCTTGATTGATTACGACCTAGTTGCTTCTAGAGCAGCTTATTATGCATAATACCAAGGCTTATCCCCGCGTTAATTAACGAATGAATCAAAACAAACATTGGAAGCGCTGCGCCGCGTACCTGTGCACGTATCACCCGAGGAGACAAAACAAAAACTACAAATGTAAATAATGAGACAATGCTACAAAAATCCACTTTAGCCCGGGCAATTAATCAATCACTCGCAACGCCTTGATAAATGTCGTTATCTAACATAAATGCAAATCATGCCTTTACCGAACAAAAATACAAAATCATATGTAACCAATTTTAAAATGCCAAGGCTTTCACGTTCAGCAGCAGTTCGTGTGCGTTTAGTCGTAGCAGACGCGTTTAGTCAGCGATATGCTACGGTACGACGATCAAGCGCACGTTATCAAAGCCGAAGCGGTTGCAAATCCGCTCGCAGCTCAATACTCCTGTCTCGGCCGGTTGTATTTCGAACGCATCAAACAATGGGCTGCGCTGAAACTTCCATCGCAGGTAAGTAATCCACAAAAAATTAAGGGTTAAAATAAAACGCTTGGTAGACTATTGAGTCATCATCACAACTAAATATAAGAGACAATAAGAAACTGTATACCTTCAGTCTTATGTTTATTTGTAACGTACCGAATTAATTTCGTTCTGATGACAACTCAATAACCAAAACGCGTTAACAAATATATGTTATATGTTCTAGTGAAACCTACACCAAACGTTTCATTTTAATCCTTCATTTTTTAAAGTAATCCACACACGTTTACACCTAAAAACATACGATTTATTATTATTTTGTGAAGATTGATGGGACTACCGGTGAACGAAGTACGTACGACGTGTTACTAGTGCAAGCCATTCGCGTAGCGTTGAAACTACGCCAAATTGGTGTTAAGCCCGGCGATGTTGTCTCAATGTGCTCGTACAATCACCTTCATACCCTTGTGCCGTATGTTGCCATACAGTTTCTGGGCGCTGTGATCGCCTCCACCGATCCGACTATCCCGCACAATGATCATGTACATCTTCTCAATGAAGTGCGTCCAAAAGCGATTTTTGTATCCGAAAACGCTGAAGAACTCATCCAAAACGCATTCAATGAACTGAATTTAGATTGCAAGATCATCGTATTCGGACGTACAAAAAAATCTAATCTGAATTTCGACACATTCCTGGTTGAACAAGATGGCGAGCGCGATTTTCAACCATACGATGTGCCGTCGCGCAAAGCTACAGCGAAAATCATCTTCAGCAGTGGTAGCACCGGTATGCCAAAGGGAATCTGCCACAATCACGATTTCTTCATGCACAACGCGGCCATATTGTAATATTTTAATCACAAAACTATACACTATATACAATATTTTCTATTTGATAGGTACGCTATAAACGATAAAATGAAATCTATGACGAGCTTCACGTCGCTGTATTGGGTGTCATCGAACATGTTCTACGCCACATCACTAATCTACGGTCTCTTTTATGTATCCTTTCACAGTCTCGACGTTGCGACCGTTTGGCGCGATGTGGAACGCTACAATGTAAGCCTGTTTGCTAGTTTATCCCAGTGTAAACATGGCATGCGAGTGTGGTTGCATACATTATCCTCAAAGCGTATCAAAAATTTTTTGCACGCCACACGCGCTCTTTGTTTACGTATTCACAATTCGCTAACATAAACACCACTCAAGCAACGATTTCATTCCATACATATACATACATATATACAACAGCTGTTTGAATGTTGTTGAATCAGCGCGTTAATAATCTAAAGTGACGTGGAAATTGATTTTTTGTTGTTGTTAAGGTTATATTTTATTGTCGAGTGCTCCAATCATTCAATGTTGTGTTGGTTTTTTTTTCTCTCGATGTAGATCGATTTCTGCTTTCTGAGCTCGTACTATGCGGTGGATAGCATCAAATACATTCCATCAAGCGGCGCGCCGAAATTGAGCGTGTTATTCCTCGGCGGCTCGGCGATCGCCAAGGAGAATGTTAAGATGCTGCGTGATCGATTGCCCAAGAGCGATGTGGTTGTCGGCTACGGTCAGACCGAAGTTGGGATAGCAACACTCACCCGACGGCAGTACTACGATAATACAGCGTGCGTTGGGCAGCCAACGCCCGGCATGCACATGAAAGTATGATATTGCACACGTCGATTTATAACGAAAAGGCGTTTTAAATTAACATTAAGGCGAAGCGAAGAGAAATGCAGCTTATTTGAACGTCGTAGCAGCAGCATTTTTTATTCGTTTCGCTTTACTTACTTTGGGGAAATTTGCTGCAAAAATGATTAAACTAGCGTATTAAGTTCAGAGGCGGCGCAAAATACATTCCAGCATTCTTTATTTAAAACAAATTTTCATTTTTAATGGATTTTTCATGATTTAATTACTTGCACGTTTCTTAAACATTAAATTTTGAATAAATTTTCCTTTGGGTAGAAATTTTTGCGATTTTCTTCCCAGAGTTCTTCGATTTTTTGGCATTTTCCATCAAATTGTTTATCGAGCTTTACCATTATTTATTGATAATGCAAGAATAACTCAATTCTTCTCGTTTTACGATCAATTTTAATGCGAAACCTTAAATGCTTTTATGGAAAATGGTAAAAAATTTCATTCTAAAGAAAAAATCCATCAAAAATTTTTATGGAGATGATAAAAAAGTAAATAATTTTTAGAGAAATGTTAAGAAATTATAAAAATAATCTCTAGCATGCATAGTTGCGACGCCGCTGATCACATCGCAGTAGTGTAATGAAAAACTGATTGAAAACATTGGAAATTTGTCGATAATATTCGATGGAATTCCATCGCACAGCAAATATTTGACGTTTATGACGTTTGAAAACTCGCAGTATGTATTCGTGTATTGTATATTTGCATCAAAAAACGAAAATTAACAAAACGCGACTGAATACTACACTGCTACAAACAATCCACGTTTTTTTTTTATTCGATAAAAGCTAGTTTAATTCAATTTGTAGGTGGTGGACATCGGCACCGGCGCAGCGTTGGGCTGCAATCAAAAGGGCGAGATCTGCACCAAGTCGAACAACATACTCACCGGCTACTACAACAACGTCGCCAACAGCGACTTCGACGCGGACGGCTTCCTAAAGAGCGGCGACATCGGCTACTACGACGACACGTACAACTTCTACATCGTCGATCGGCTGAAGCAGATCTTCAAATACAAGTCGTGGCCGGTCAGTCCCATCAACATCGAAATCGTTCTCGAATCGCACCCGGATGTGCAGATGGCTGGCGTTGTTGGTGTACCGCATCCGCGCGACGACAATCACGCCTGGGCGTTCGTGATGCGAAGCGATGGTGCGACGGTGAGCGAACGCGAGCTGGTCGACTATGTGGCGGCGAATATCGACGCCCGACATCATCTCACCGGCGGTGTACGTTTCGTCGACGCACTACCGCTCACCGTTTCCGGCAAGCTGAAGCGCGACGCGCTCAAACGCCTCGTCACCGAATTGGGCATCTAGTCACTAGAGCAGAGGGATCATATACAACACCTCACATTATTTTCTCTTATACGACATTATGAAAAATCCAAAAGACTCTTGCGATAGATGATGTGGGGCAGAATACATTTTCTTATTTTACCATTACGCGTCTTTGGCAGCTCGTTTAGTACATAGATCTTATTCGGCATCATAAAGGTGGCCATAAAACCACTTATCCATCTGCGTTAAAACAAAAAAAAAGTTAGGTTATGTTATTAGTACACACACAAACAATATAATATAATTCCTCACCATCGTTGGGTATTAAGTATTACGCTAACGCCGCTCGGCGTTAATTAAAACAATAAATTTAATTAAATTAAATTAATATGCGCATGTATCAAGCATTTTAAATAAATCTCATTCACCGAAAACACGCCGAACATGTTAACACAATTAATTCACAATGTTATCGTGGTGGTCTGGTCCGAAAACGCTAATATTATTAATTAATCAATTGTGGGTGTTGTCCGTGGGGATAATTAACCCACAAGTATCATTTTTACTTCATTATCGTTGATTAAAACATCAACATTTGTGTGTACTATACGCTCATACACACAAACGACACACCAAACAAACAAAAAAATTAATACCCAGCCGGCTTGTGTTTATCCACAAATCAACAACATCAACGCCGGTTATTTATCTACGTCACAATGTGACGTAGCACAAAAATAAAATTTATTTACTTTTGTGGGTATCTTAAATAATATGTATTAGAGTTTTCTAAAATACGTACAAGCGAAATAATTAATGTTGTAGCAACATGTATTTTTGTTTTAATTGTTAAGCCTGATTTATTTCCGTGCGATAACATAGTGCACACGGTAATGTATGCTTGGTTGCATAGCACAACTAGGTTACGTAATTACAATAATTACAACTAAAGTATTTCATTATAAATTAATGCCGGGTATGTGTATGTGCTGTAGCAACAAAATGGCTTAATTTAGATTATTGTTTTAATGGAATATTAATGTATTTTGATTTATTTGCTGTTGGGTGGATTAAGTTGTATAATTGGCAACACTGCGCACGTTTCTAGAAAAAAATCGTAATCACAATACAAAAAGATAACCTCGCTTTGTGTAACGGTGTAACTTACCGGTTCCGTTGCCAAAACGATTAATTAAGTAAAAAATAAATGTAAATGTGGTATTTCAATTCTTATCCTGTATGTGATTGGATTTAGATTATCTATAGTGTATGTATAAACATAATTGGTATGTGAAAATTAAACAATTTAAATGTTGCGTTGCCGAAACAATTAATTACAATTCATTAAATCAGTAAATAAACATAAATACAATGATAATTGAATTCTTACCGTGTATGTGATTGGATTTGGATCGTCAATATTGTACGAATTACTTTTTGAGTGCGAACGTGATGGTTTGGAAAAACATTAAATTATTTCTATCGTACGCCATTTTGTCGTATTATAAATAAAACACAACTTGAAATCAAAGTGAGCCATCATTACGTAAACGTGTGCATGTCAACGGCAGTAACAACAACAACGAAACAAAACGGGTAAGCGTGTTAATAGACAACAACAACAAAGCATAATAGAAACGTTTTATGCACAACCAGCTCGTTTTTTTTTGCTGCAAAAGTTTCATCAAGCACTTACTTAAAGAGATCACGCGACGATATCGTCTTCGTATCCAACACGGCATACAGGATAATAAGCGCACCGTTTGAGAACGCCACGCATTCTGTGATATTAGGATGCATGTAGAAGATCTCCTCGATTTCGAGTCCCGAAAATATGTTTCCCTTCGAGATGAAGATATCGTCCAGACGGCCGTGGATGTAGATGCAGCCCTGGTCGTCGTACTCGGCCACATCGCCGGTACGAAAGTAGTCGTCGATCATAAATAGTTCTATGCTCAGCTCGGCGTAACTACAAACGAATAAACATTGAAACGTTGAAGGTATATCTTTTTTTCACATACGCATACCCCAAACACATATCGTTGCCCTTGTAGCACAATTCGCCCCACGTATCAGGACCCACCGGCTTCATTGTCTTAAAGTCGATGATCCGCACCGCACTGCCGTTCACCACTCGGCCGCACGATGCCGGCTTCTCCACTTGAATGGTAAGGTCCTCGCTGGTTTGGCCGGCGACGAAGCCGCACTCGGTGAGCGAATACAGATTGAAGATTTTGCCTGGAAGCGCCTGGCGCAGGTAGAGTACTGTTTTCGGTGTGGTTGGTGTGCCGCCGATTATGATGCCTTTGAGACACTGTAGGCTATAGTCCTATCGGATTCATACATTGAAATTATTCAGGATTTTTGTAAGTATTTAGCGGGCGATTGTTCGATTCAGTGTTTCACAATCTATTTAAACCGCGACGAATGTGAATAGTAGCATAATGTAAAATTCATTACGGTTACTTTAAAATTCTATTTTCTTATGTGCACTAGCGTGGCGTGCCACACCGGTTGCATTCAATGAAATTTTCTAAATGTAATCTTTAAAAGGGAAATTTATAATATTTTTATATTTCAGCTTTTTTATACCGGGTTTCTCTCTTTATTGTTTGTTATTACACTCTAAAATTTGTTTTTTATGTTGATGTCTTAAGTTTAATGGCCTTAAATTGAAAATTACAAATAAAATAATTTTCTATAAGATTCACAATTGCGAGTGAAATCAGTTGAAACATCCTTAATGAAGGAAGGTGTCGATCAAGCTGATTAGAATGTAATCTCACCACAAAGTAGAAATTTTGATTTTTTAAAATAGGAAAGTAATTTTAAACTATTAGTTAAAGAGGTTTTTATGTTAAGTTTATCACCGCCTCCGATTGGAATTATTGATTGTGACACTTAATACATAATTATCGGAATCAACGCGATTTTAGTGAAGCTTTGATAACGCAATGTTTAATATGCTAATTTTTTTGTGACTATTTGTATGAATTGAGTGTATTTTACGAAAATCCCAAGAAAGCCAATGGAATTTGTTACTTGAATTATGCAAATTCTTGTACATTGTCAACTAGCTATCAACTTTATGCTTTACAATAGCTGCTACTCTTTACATTACGGGAATGTTGACTTTTCGAACAAAAGCCAATATGATTGAAATGATTTTTAAATCAGTTGTTAATACGTCATATTGTTTCATTTTTAGGTTAACTAATGTTGATTGTTGGAATTTTGACATTAAGCATGCGATTGTCGGAAGCAAATAAGATTTCAACTGGATTTTGTGAAAGACTTTGACGGTGAAACATTTAATATGCTAATTTTTTCTGCAAGAATTTAAAATGTTTTACGAAAATCCAAAGAAAGCCGATGGAATTTGTTACTTAAATTATGCAAATTTATAGACATTGTGGAATACTAGCCAACTGTACGCTTTATAACAGAAAACCGCTATATAGTAGAGATGTTGAGTAAGGTAAATCAATAAGTTTGAAATCGTTTTTAAATCCTTTGTTATGTTTTATTGATTTTAGGTTCCCTAATTTGATTGTTCGAATGTTGACATATAACATGCAATTGTCGGAAGCAATAATAGGTTTTTAGTTGGAGTTTGTATGAAACGGCGTTGATGATTAAACATTTAATTTTCTAATTTTTCTTAAGTATTGTATTCTACGAAAATTCAGAAAAAATATTACTTGATTCATATAAAAATTTGTTGAGTACTAGTAGCAAGCTGTATGCGCTGTGACAGCAAATTATTGGGTAATACGAATCTTGGCTAGGGTGAATTAATAGGATTGAAATCATTTTGTTAAAACTTTGTTTGCCACAAGCTCAGATGGGTGTCGCTTGGTATTTTCATGGTGAGTTGCACATTTCGATCGGAGCCAAGCAGATTAATGAGTAGATAATTTGTTTTACAATACATTTTTTCTTCAATTCTTGGATGTCTCTGATTTGACTCGGAGGCATTTAACCACAAACATTTTTATGTAAATTATAACCAAAGTATAATTTTCTATTTTTGGAATCTAAAATTTTGAAATATCAAATATTCTTTACCATGCTCTAATTGTTTTAGGTTTTTCATTATTGATTATGAGAGTTTTGATATTTAACATGCGATTGTCGGAAACAATACGATAATAATGAAACATTTAATATGCTAATTTTTCGTAAGCATTTGCGAGAAACGAAAATGTTTAACGTAAATCCAGAGAAATTTAAATAGAATTTGTTACTTAAATTATGCAAATTCATAGACATTGTCAACTACCAGCCAACTTTATCTTTTACAATAGCAAATCGCTGCATAATAGAAAATGTTGACTTTCTCAACAACAAGAATCAATACGACTGAAATGATTTATGTTATCCAATTTCAAGTCATTAATTTGTCGCTAATTGATATCGATGATATGAAGTGTGCTACGTGGAAAAATTCGCAAAAAATGTCATTGTAAATGCACAACGATCGCACATCAGCCATTCATTCAAAACGCAATTTCGATATCATCAATCAACATTCCGAAACGCCAACGCATTGAATTCCAACACCTACGCGCCGCCACTTACCGGACACTGCGTGTAGTATTGCGCCACCTTTACCGCATTGTTCGTTCCCAACAGCAGCGTATCCACCTGCCAATGGTGAATGATGTGAATCGCCGTTCGCTCCTCGAACGGCTTGGGAATAATTCGTACGATGTGATTCTCGAATGTGGATAGAATCACGATGATGTCCGTGGAGCCGGTGAGCGGACACTGACTCATCACGCGCTTCGAATGGGCGAAGAGCGTGCAGCAGGCGTAGTGCAAGCGATGCATCAGCGCATAGTGCGATATCTTAACGATCTTCGGCGGGCCCATTACGCCCTCGGTGGTTATGTACACAGCAGGCGTATTGCAGACGTCGTCAATCTTCACTGGCTCGAATTCCTTGCTCGGCGGATTTGAGAAGATGTCACGAAACGAGCTGCGCCCCTTCGTCTTGCCAAACGCATAGATCACGTAGTTTCTGCCGCCGCGCTCAAAGTTTACGGCAACGCGCGGATCGCAAAAGATAATCTTTGGATTGAGAACGGCGGCGATGCGTTGCATCTCTTCAAATTCGAGCTCCGGCTCGAGCAGGCACAACTGCAGCCCGGCGAAAAGCACACCAACGGCGACGTACGCCTCCTCGGGCCGATTCTTGCAGCACAACATCACCACATCGTCGATGGTGAGCTGGTGCTTGATCAGCTCAGTGGCCACTTGGATGGCTTTGTCGCGTACGCTCTCTGTGGTCTCCTCCGTCCCGGTTGTGGTATCGATCTGGGTAAGCACACATTTCGATTATAATCTAAGGAGAATCTTTGTGGTATGTATAATATCGTATGTTTACTACAAAAGTGGCAACTCAAAATTTTGTATTTTCCGGTTTGATAGCAATGATTTTGGGTATAAAACGCTCAGATAGCATTTGGTAGCTTTTGCTGGGGAGGGAGAGACCTAATTCTTCAACGTAAAATAGCAAATCCATTCTTTTAAAACAATTTTCATTTGATATAGCAATTATTCTTTAAAGATATGAATATATTTGAGTTGTGTCAGTTCTGCAGGAAGCGTACGATATATGTACTTGATTGAGCGCTTTGGGGTACGTCTTCGACAAGTTGTAGATGCGTTCACCGATGCCGCGTTCGGTAAACTCAAAGTCGTTGACGGATGAGAAGAGGGTTAAATCCTCCGTGGCCGGTTCCTCTGTTACACCATTACTCCTATCCATTACTCTATCTATCTATACGATGAATTTTGACCTGTCAAAATGGATGAATTTTGCTCGGAGCGATGTGCGAACGATAAGGTAGCCGATGTAGTTTAATTCCAGTTTTGATCCAATTTACACCGCGCTAATTAACCGAATAAATTTTCGTTGTTATGTAATATTAACAATTTATATATTTTTCGTATTAAATGCTCACGATGACTTTTGAAATGATATATCGTAAATTTAGAGATGTCAATTGTGTTATTGTGACGTTTCGATTAAACGTTACCCCCGTGAAGTTGTCGATCGATGTATTGTTGGTTGCATTTTGCTATTTAAATGAACATTCAACAATTTTAGCGCATTATTTGACATCGCCGCCCTCTTATTCATTCTGATTACATCCGGCAACCAACACTTCAACAGCGGGAACTTTTATACGACACAAATTTTAATTAATCCCACCCGTTAAAGGCAAACGCAACGCAACGCAACACAACTTTTAATAAAATTAGTGCAAATGAGCCATTTTTACATGTTTAGAACTTGAACGAAATAATTAACATGAACATTTATCATGATTTTGTGCACCTTTTTTTTGGTTGTTGTTGTTGTTGCTGTTGTATAATAATTTACCTTTGTGGGTGTATCGTTGATTAAAACCGGGAATTTACAAAGTTTATCCATTAACGCAACAACATGAAATTGAATTTGACACAATTTGCTTCGATTCGAAGTTACCCCCTTCAAGCGTCAACTGCTACGGCATTGTTGGTTGCATATTAATTTTCACTAATATTTTATCGTATTTCTTGCATATTTCATCACTTTAATTTTGTTTGCTTTATTGGTTGTATTCTTAATACATATATAGATTTATTTGCGCTTAAAATCATACAAATTGCATTATCTTAGGTACTAAATTTGTTTCTAGTGACATTTATTACACAATCATTTCTAATTTGCCACATAATATAAGGCAGCAAATATAATTTGAAAAATTGAATTTGAATTTGGCGCCTAGATACGCCGTCGCTGGATCACAACCACTTAACTTGACAGCTTGTGCAGTATTGTTGGTTGTCTGCATCACAATTAAGCTCGACGCAATTTTAAATAAATATGTATTAATTAGTGTTTAAAATCATTTACATTGAATCATATTAAGCAGCTATTAAACAGTAATTTCGAATTTCGCACGTAGTATAGCGTAGCAAACAAAATGGTCAAAATTGAATTTGAATTTGGCGTCTAGATACGCGAGGTAGTTTAACAAGAAAATTGTAAACGATTCGAATTATAACATAAATTATTCAAATAGCGTTGCATTAAATATTAAAATCGCGTTTAGCAACGCTTATTACGTTCTTCAAACAAGCATTGCTAATTATAAAGATATCTACGACTGTAATAAATAAATAAATAATTCATAAATTAAATGTCGCCTTGATTTCAATAAGCCTAATCACTGTAACTGAAAGAAGTGTAAAATTTTGAGTTTTGCGTTCAAAATCAGTAAAATTACACTAACTTACACATTTAATTCCATTTAATAATATTTTTATATTAATGAAATTGTTAATTTTGTTTGTAATTTACTCTAACAATCAAAAATTTTCAAATAATATTTTAATTTGGTGCCAAAATATAAAATCACTTTGATCACAATCAATTATAATCAATCTTCGCAACGTTGTTGTCAATTTATGAATTTTGCTTATGATTTATACTAATAAGCAAAATGATTAAAATATAATTTGAAATTGGCGCCAAAGCTGCCTAAGTAGGATTAAATGAGATGGATTGAAATAAAAGGAAGACACAAGGCATGCTTGAGCTATACATTAGTTTTATTTGTACATTCATTAATATTACAAAACACAATAATTATTTTATTTTTTATTCGCATAACAACAAACAGTGTCTTATTCACTTAGTCATTATTTATATAATCATTTTTTTATATATATAATCATTAATATGTAAAACAACCATTATCATTTTTTTTTGTTTTAATTTTTTAAACTTTTTTAATGTTAATTATTCATTCTCATAATTTTTTTTTTGCTTTATTTTTATAGTATTTTTTTTCTTCTTGTATGAATATAATAATGAACAAATATTTAACGTGAACAGCCCCTACGCCAATACAAGACACAGCATTTTCATTATTGCGTTTACAATGATTGTTAATTATCACAGAAAAGTTTAATCGAGAAACCAATATCGAATTCAATAACGCAGCGTGTTTTTCATTATTTTTTTTTAATAATTCCATATTTTTTAAAGTTACGAATGCGAAAAACATTTATAGTTAGGCCACTGACACGGAAAAACTCATATAGCGACAACAAAATGATAAAATCTCTAAATATATATTTATATTTTATATAACATTATTATTAATGGATTGTTGCATTGCATTAGTTTTTTTATTCTTTCTTTCATTTTATTTTTGCGGCATAATGAGTATTAGTGGTGGCGGTGGCAACGCCATCTAGCGGCTACACGTGGCAAAACGAATTTAATGTAAAAAAAACATAAGAAATATGGAAAACATCATCATTCGCTAGTGTTTATGTGTGTGTGTGAAAGAGAAGAAGAGATAGGGATTGAGAGAGCGGAAAACTACCGTTGCTCGTTTGTTTTGCGCGCGTGCACGAACAATAAGTGTGTTTTTGTTTGCTTTTCATGTTGAAAGTGGTGTGTATACTTACATTTATGCTTGCTGAGTGACAATTTGTGACGTTTTACTTATTATCAATTTAGATATAGTCAAGATACAAAAAATGGTTTTGTTTTTGTTTGTTTTGTTGCCATGGAAATCGCTTGTCATTCGGACTAGAGTGCGTTTCACTACTAAAGAAATCGGGTAGGTCAGGTTTTGTGACGTAGGCTGCGCAAAAAACATGGCGACTTTGATTTTAGCAGGCATACAGTGGCGTTATTCGCATGTGCCATTTACTTTACTCACTTTACTACTCCTACTACTACCCTTTTACTCGACGCTACTGCTTAGAATACGTAAACGCGTTTCTGCGCACCTCTGAATCATGACCTACCCGATTTCTTTAGTAGTGAAACGCACTATACCGACTAGTAATGTCAAACTACGTGTGCTAACAAGATTTTTTCTTATTTTTT
>JARJDW010011120.1:0-23733 GCA_030264715.1 Adinopsis sp. GC000173
GCTAGAATTGGGAAGTGATATTTAACTACTTCCATGACATATTTAAGATTTTTTTTGTTTGGAACAGCCAAAATTAATTAAGCTCGTTTCTAAAATTTCAGATCGTAGATTCACTACCCCTCAGTGTAATTTGTATTTATAGTCGCATTTATAAATCTTAAACTCGGCATATTCTACACGTTTCATTCATTTTTAATTGAATTATTTAAAATGTATGAACCACCGATAATATAGTTTCACATTTTCATTTGCAATTAGCATTTTATGAATGAAATCATATTATATTATTAAATAATAATGAATATACGTAAGTGCGCATTTCTTTCATTAATGATTTGAACGAATCGGGCACGTGGAACTTTATTCTACAGATTGTATTTAAATTAGTCAACTTTGACAAATAAATCGAAACATTATTAGTAATTAAGTTAACACACATATATTTATTAACATACAAAAAAGTGCATTAAATCATTTCTATTGAATATCTAAATTGACGTAGGTATTAACTAATAATTAATATATCTAATTGTTTTCCTGTGTGGAAATTAATTATAAAATTAATTTGCGGAAACTTTGACCTGCTGCTTTATTACAAAAAAATATATACAACACCTACTCGCTTATCATATGATAGGTATATCTAATTTACAAAACTAAACTAATCTTTAATGTAAATGATATTTTAATAACAAAGAAAAGGTAAAAATTATTATTTTCGGTTAATTATGTAGTCGATAATTGTATTGACGTACATGACCGATTTTAATCTTAATTTGGTTTTACCAAAACACATAATTAGTTACTTATTTTTAATAATAGTCGCCTTACAGGCAACATTTTGTTTGTTCTAAGAACGAAGTTGGGAATTAATTGAGATGATTTGTAAAATGCATTTTAATTGTAACGATTAGGAATATCGATTGATGCAATTGTAGCCATGAATTGTTGATACTTTGCGTTTGATCAAAGCTCGATGACCCTTCGTACATGATATTATTTTCAGTGTGCGCGAGTTTATCGCTTTCTAATGACGCTAGCTACATTGTCTACCAAATAAATAATTACTTTCAAACAAATATCCTCGCTTATTGGATATAATTCTCTTCAATTGTTTGTCGATGTTAGCACGTAAAAATATTGCACTGTTTATGTGTAATTCGTTACTTTTTTTGCAGCCGCAAACATTGTTTAAACCGTGCTCTTCATTAAACACCAGGGAGTTGGGGAATTAAACTTTCGACATGATCGTGCACAGAGAGCAAACTTTTATCTCTTGTTAAATTAGTCCTTAAATAAATCGCACAAATATTTTTATGCGTAGGTACATCTTGCTGCTGAGAGTCAGCTAATTTATTTAGTGCTTAGATTAAATTGCGTTATACCTACGCTGTTTTTATTCAAGTTAAAGTAAAAACATAAACATGTGTACAAACATTTTTTTTTCTCATTTACCATTTTATTTCCATCTACAAAAAATGATTAATTTCTGCTAAACATATTTATGTTTTAATTTTAGTAGGTAATTTGCATAGAAATAAAACTTGGCGGAAAAATGAATTTTTTCATCGTTTGTATTTAACAATCATGTAATATTTTTATAGATTAAAATTGTTACTACATTTCTTCGCTTTTGTAAACATTGACTTGACGAAAGCATGTGTTAGAGTCAGTGCCAGAATGTTTTTAAATAAATATTTTAAAGAGGTCTCATCAAGTTAAAAATGCGTCATTAGTTAGGGAAAGGCGCAAATACCTACCTACTAGGAATTAGATAAATAAATACAAAACACGCTAATCTATGATAAAATCTAGATATCATATAAATTGCGTTCCGTCTCTTCTTTAGTTTCGAACTAATTTGCATTGCAAAAATGTGTAAGTACGAGGAGTGAGTGAGTGTATGCGTGCATTGTACTGAAAGTTGCCGATTGTGATAATCCTTTGAATTGAAAACATTCATGGCCAAGAAAAAAAATTGATTCCACCAAGCGTTAATGCTTGTTACAAGCCAAATATGAGGTCAAGGGTCATTAATTTCAAATCATGATTGATGTTATTCCATTCAGGCGATTTTGACGTCAGAATTGCCTTTTTTTAGTTGCTGAAATAATCGTACTAGCTAGGGAAAAACCGACTCGCTGATAAAAAAAAATGTAATAATCAATGTTTTGTTAATACGAGACATAGTACATATTACAAAAGTATGTGGGCGCTGAAAATAAAGCACACACACAATTCGCATTATTTGTGTGGCAGAAAAAAAGCAATTTTTTCGCCCCCTATTTTGCGTTGATCGCGTGAAAGAGAAACCTGAATTTCGACGGTGGCCTGAAGCCTGAAAATACCAAACGCACAAAACGTCGAACGGCGATGCCGCCGTCACATCGTTTCATTTCGCGCAGTCTCCACGTTTTCGAATAGATTACGCGCCTTGGCTATTGCCTTCGAAGCGCTGTCGGTTGGAAACAGTTCAGTTGCGATTTTAACGTTTAGTTCTCGCGTTCCATGCCGGACTTAAACCGGACTTTCTCGAAATTCACATCATGCAGCCATAAGATGTGGAAGAGTTGCCATGCTGCATAATTAATATATTACAGAAAAAGCGTGTGCTTCTTTTTTCGTCATCATTTTTTGAGTTTTTGCGCAAAATTGTTGTCGCGATCCGTTTTAAACCGAACACAACAACGACGCATCTAGTCCTTTACACACAACACAACAACTTTACAAACTTGTGATCATATTCAATTGATTTCAACAATTGTTCTGTGATAATTATTTAGTTTACGTTATTATTTTGTTTATTGTTCTTCTTATTTTTTGCAAATTATTCTGTGATAAATTTATATAGGTAAGAAAAGACCGCTTTATTTTACGCCACTTGGCAAACGCTTGCAAATCAAGCCAGCAAAATGTAAATTTTATTAATCAATTTATTGGTTTGAAGGATGAATTAGTTAGGAGTGATATTAACAACCAGTTGCTGCTTTATCATTATCGTATCGTTGATAGTATTAAAGAATTTGTGTGATTTTTCAAGCTTATGCAATGCATATACCTAATTATGTTATTTTTGGCAAACTGAAAAAGTAAGGTCAAGATTTAGCTAAAATTAAATCGTTTTGGCAAACAACATCTTCCAATTTCCGCGTTATTTCACTATATTAATAACACAATCAATTTTAAAAATGTTGAAAAAAATATATACAATACGCTTTCTATTTTATACATAAATGTTTGATAGCATAAAAATAGCAACATTTTTTATCTTTAAATTTATAACAATAATAAATTTAAATAATATATTGCTTAATAAAAAATAAATATTTTTTTTCTTCTTCTTTTTTATGTTAATAAATTTGATTTGAATTTCTAATAGTTTAATTTAATAATGCCAGAATACGTATATATATATATATTATACACACACTATATCTACTACTTACCTATCTACGTATGGCATTAGGTCAGTATGCAAAAAAACAGTCCGCACATTATTGTTGAAATTAACAAATAAGATAAGCGCACACACATACCAACGTCATAACATACGATTATTTTCTTAATTTTTGGAATAGCTGAAAAATAACAATTTCGATTGTGTAAGTTGTAAATAAGATGATGCAAATATCATCCAAACAAAAAATATGATTTGCTAAACAAATAAAAGATTGTGTTGTGTGCTGCTGCCTGCCTCGCTCTCCTCGCTTGAAACGCAAAAAAGCGAAACGAGCGTCAAAATTTGTTTTATTTTTTGTTTTTGGGTGTACGCGCTGTATGATAGGTCAGGATCTTATAGCTGACAGGAAAAAGTTAATTCGTAATATGTTAGGCTAGTCCATGATCATGTCAAAAAAAGAATTTTTGAATGGCGAAAGTGCCAAGTTTCGTTGATTATCAAGCGATTCTCTATTTTTAGAAAGCAATCGACGCGGCGCAAAAAATGCGTGTGTATATATGAGGACATTACTTTATTTTAACAAATCTGCCTAGCGGTAAAAAATCAATCAATTTTTTTCCAAGAATCTACGTTGCACTTCCTTTGGCATATTTTTAGAAAGTCAATCGTACAACAAAATCGCTCTCTTGTTTATGTTCTAGATAAATGCACTTTAAACTATTTCTTGATTGATTATCAATCCTACGGAATGAGGACGAATATTATTTATCATTTCGTTTATAATTAAATAAAGAATTAATCTTTTTTTGTCTGGTTTCGTTAAGCTTTAACACAATAGATTCCTATATAATTAAATAAATCTTTTGTCTAGTTCTAGTGTTATTCTCTACTAAATGTTTAAAAATAAAATTTTTGTTTATCATTTTAAGGTGTGGGCGATCAATAAAAACGAATTTATATAATAATTTGCAAACAGTTTAAAAACAGACATTTTTATTATGAATCGCAGCAACATAATTTTTATAGACGCTTTATAATATTACGGCTTCCAGAAACGCAAAAATCTCGTTATGGCGTAACTTGTGCTAATTTGGCATTTTCGTTCTTTCGTTGTTTAGAGTTAAATTTTTATATATGAATGTATTTGTTTAAATTATTTAGTGGACGCAGTCGCGCTGAGCGATTTTTAATAGATATTCTATTTTTAAATAAAATGCAAGACTGCGTTTTTTTGTCGTATTTTGCGCATTAAGTTAACGCGCTACAATTAGTGCAATAATGCTCGAGACATTATTCACTAATAATGAAATATTATCACATGATAAGAACATATTAAGTTTATGGATGTTTGTTAACATAATTTATACAATTAAATATAAAATAGTTTTTACGCGAGACTTTATGGAATGCGATTCTTTTTATAACGTAATAAGATCAAAGGTTGTAATTAATTAATACTTCTATGGTATATAATATTATCCACCAACACCAATACCAACTGTCGTATGATGTTTTGATTGTTGTTTGGTTTCACATTGGCTTGATTAGTTCTCAAATTTCCAGGCGATTTCACAAATATTGACTTCAATTCAATGCGTTTTTTGTTTTAAGTCAAACAAAAAAAAAAAATATTGTTTACCAAATCGTAGGCTGTAATCAAAACAAAAATACCTGGCTGCTGCTGCAATTGCATTCAAGCAACAATATGCTCGATTGGTGCGTGTTGTTGTTTGTGCGTTGAGAGAATCACAAGTAAATTACGCCTGCATTTGAATGACTACATTAACGAACAGATCGTTATTATAACATATTCATGAAAAAGCGCTACAATTTGTATGAATGAATATGAGTCATTGGACGATTTTTTTTCATCTACGTCATACGAAATACATTTGAAAAATGAAATGCAAAAATAGACGTATTTTTTTGCATATTTAATCGATAGTTTTAATACGACTTTAATCAACAATTAGCGCACCATTATGCGTTAACCTTGTGCGAAGAGCAAATAATATAAATAGAATTTCGTGATCAATTTAACGCCATGCTATTGAAATCCAATATTCAACACATGATGATATGTTTTCTAAAGCGTGCAAACAATTCAATTTGTTGCAAAATCGAACGACTGTCAATAAAAATTGTTTTTTTTGTTTTGTTTGTACAGGTAGTATGAAAATGACTATGTATACTGCCCCAACAATGGTCCCAAGGGCGCACCAAAAAGAGCGACCTCGCGGGCGACCCATTGGTAAAAAACTGTCAGTGCCAAGAAATTATACGGGAAAGGCCAGATCTATGGCAAGACGCAGTTTAGACCCTTGTGATAATTCCAATGATAGCGGATTAGGGTAAGCAAGCGTAAATCAACTTAACCCGCACATAAATATGCATGCACACTACCACCCATCATTTACAAACATTTTAAATGTTCTAGCTTTGATAATCATATGGATCATCACATGGCCAGTATAAATGACCGAATGAATTGGTCGGACGAACGTCCACCGCAGCCGAAACGACAAAAATTAGAACAACTTCACGTTGATATTAAGCTAGAAAACGATGAAATTAACGACAATTACACATTTCCAGAACACTCACAGATTTATCGAGATAATACAAGGTAATTCCACCACATACACAAACAAAATGGATGTTTTAAATTGAAATTTTTGTTAATGAATTTATAGTCTAATACGAACGGCGCCGCCATCCACCACTTTAACATCATTAAGCGTTTCAAATTCACAATCAACATCCTCGGGAAGAGTTACGCAGCGATGTAATTCACTTGCTACTAAATCACCTGTATCGAGTCCTGTTACTCTAACTTCTCAACTTCAAGCAAATTCACGCTACTGTAATATAAAGCTTACGATACGAAAATAACATGAAATTACTTATAAAGCGTTATGATTTTTAGTGGATATATCATTGTCTATAATCTGCCAACCAGAACAACAGCATCGGGCACGGTATCAAACGGAGGGAAGTCGTGGTGCTGTGAAAGATCGATCCGGAAACGGTTTTCCCATCGTACAATTGAAAGGATATAATAAACCTGCTACATTACAGGTAAATCCAACAATAACTTGCAATTAACTATAATCTAATCAATGCTGTTTAATAGGTGTTTATTGGCACTGATATGGGCAAGGTGTCACCTCATATGTTCTACCAGGCGTGTCGGGTGAGTGGAAAGAATTCGACGCCGTGTAGTGAAAAGAAAATTGACGGTACGATTGTAATTGAATTGCAATTGGATCCGGGTAAAGAAATGATGGCCACTTGCGATTGTGTTGGAATATTGAAGGAGCGAAACGTAGACGTTGAACATAGATTTCCCGATCAGTTAACGTCGCGAAGTAAAAAGAAATCGACAAAATGCCGAATGGTGTTTAGGACGACTATCACGCATAGCGATGGGATGCAAGAAACGCTTCAAGCGTGCTCACAACCAATTGTCTGCAGTAAGGAATATTAATACATTTAATGATGAATTAAAATGATCTATTGGTATGTTTTTTGGCGAATTTGCAGCGCAACCTCCTGGTGTACCTGAAATAAGTAAAAAGTCATTAACGTCATGTCCGGCAAGCGGCGGTTTAGAATTATTTATAATAGGAAAAAATTTCCTAAAAGATACATTAGTATATTTTCAATTAGAAGATGATCTACATACACGATGGGAGCAATCAGTAGTGCCAGATAAAGAATATTTACAACAGGTTCGTACTATCTCATACATACTCCCAATGATCGATAATACTAATTTGATATTGTTTGTATTAATTTTTAGACTCATTTAGTGTGTGTAGTTCCTCCCTATATGCATCCAGATATAACTGAACCGGTAACGGTGCGGTTATATGTGGTATCTAGTGGCAAAAGTAGTGAACCACACCAGTTTGTATACACACCCGTAAATGGGGCTATGCCAAGTGGTAAGCTCGCGTTAAATATATTTCAACAGTTTCTAAATAAAGATTGGCTTAATACTGTTGCTTTGAGACAAACATCCGAGCAAAACAACATCTAGAAAAATCCTTGAGATAGATGCAAATGAATTAAAAATAAATGGAATAAATGGAATCAAAGCAACAAGTACAAATTAAGTTAATTTAGCTTTTGCATGTTGATGCATGAAATTAATGTAGCGAATGGAAAGAATACGTATTAAGGAAAGTGTTATTCAGATGTTTAAATTACTTTCCTTGATTGTTTCTTTTAGTTTGTTGGATACTAAATAATCGTTAATGTTTTCTTCTCCATCACCTACCTTCACAACACATTTCTTTTGCAGTTTATTTTCATGTGCAATTCATTTCTTATTATTGATTTATGCATTATTCTACAAGCATTAATGATTGTTTAGTTGAAATTACTAAACCAAGGTGGCAAATAAATACTAAAGTATGTATAGAATGAATCTGAGATTGTTAGATATGATCAATTTAGGCATAATTGTATGAATGTTTGTTATAAATTGTTTGGGTGAGTGTGTGATTGTGTAGCTATTGCATGATTTATATGAATGATGTAGTATTGTATTTGCTACCAATTAATTAAAACAAAAGTTTTCGTTTAGACTATTATCAATCAACTTGAAGCGTTGAGTTGGTTGATTCTTTTATTCTAATCAAACATCCATTGGGATTGGAGATATTTACAAGGAAAAATTTAAATTAAACGAAAACTTTTGACGTTTCTTTAGTGGCTTGGATTTTTATTTTTTATATACAGTTTTATTCTGTATTTTTCTTGTGTTTCTCTATAGGTACCAACGATTATTACATCAAAATATTTAGAAAATATTTTATATAAAATTTAACAAAATTAATAAAAATTAATGTACCTTTTGTTTTCAGTTTCAAAAATTAACAAAATGTATATTAAAGAAAGATTAGCATTTTTATTTTTCAAAAAAATGAAATGTTTAATGTTAGGGACCATAACAAAATTGTAATAAAAGCTTTGAATTTATAATTTTGTACTTGTAAAATGTTTTGATTATCTTCTCTACCTAACTATACAACCGAATAATTCAGTTCAATGCACCAAAAACCATCAAATACAATACCACAAAATGCGGAAGATAAATCAAAACATTTCACAAATTTATTGGTCAAATGATTATTATCATTTGGCTTAATGTATGAGATACAAAGTAAATGAAGTTATTCAATGCTTTTCCACTTTGTCTCATACAGCATACAGGCTCTGTATACGCAGAGGTGCCGCCTGCCGTCGTCTTCTGTCAGCCTGCGGAGCCTAATCTCCGTCAACAGCCGCGTCATTCAGGTCTAGCATCACGGGTACTTAATAATGAAACATATCAACACATTTTACACACATTCACACACAACACAAACACATACACAGACACATACACACAATCTACCACTCACATTCAATTCACATATTCATTCTATCATTAGTTTTTATTTATACATTGAATATATATCTGCATGACATCCAGCAGACAATTTCAAACTCATCCAAATTTTAGTCATAAGTATACCTACTAGAAATGAGAGTTACGAGTAGCAGTAATAGGTAGCAGATTTATTCTTTTACGGTATACCATATATTTGGTCGAAATTTTAGTTTTCTTTATTTCTTAGTTTAGTTGAAGGTGATTACATTTATCACTTTTAAACAACCAACAAAAACTATATAATTTAAACACATATAACTCAAATAATAACTCTTTATTATATATATTGTTAATTTAATATAGATTACGGGAAATAATTACACAATATAATAAATATAGACTATAGTTAAGTAGTTAAGCGATATTAATATATCAATTCAATATTGTGTAGTTATTTCTATTTGTTTCTTTCCTGAAATCACATATTAGTGCTAATTGTTAAGCGAGTCAATCGAACAATTCAGAAAAGAAATGAATTTAAATAATTGTATTATTTCATTTCATCAACACATAGATCATACACACATACACACTTTACACACAACACATTTTTAATTAATTAATTTTATCATCATTTTATTTCATTTATTCGTTATTTATTTCGTTATTTAGTAATGTGATTAAGGGCTGCTACAACAAGAATTGGCATTTTTATTTTATAGGCCATCCAGGATTCATTATTTTTTTTGTTTTTTTTATTTGATTTTACAGGCGACTAGTTGCAGTTAAAAACCCTGAATAAACCGACACACATTATTATCGCAGTGTTTAATGCGATGCGTGCTGTGAATGTGTGACTAGATAGTTTATCCATCAGTTCTGATCCTTACATATTATATCATCCTTGGATCAATTTAAGATTCCTCTCTTCAAATGATTCGATCTAGTTTTCTATTATTATTATTATTGTTATTATTATTATAAACTGCATGAGTAGAATAATCTAATTTTGTGCTAGAAATTACTTATTACATACATTTTTATTTTAACTTTTTCGTTAATCTATTCAAACATAAAAGATAACAATTTTAAAACTATCTAACCATCTGCTGTTTAACAATTTAATCATGTTTTAATATCAAACTGTTTCGTAACAAGGTGAAGGTTATATATATACAATAATTAATCTTTAATTTATTTACGTAAGAGAGGTTTCTTATAGTTTATTTATTTATCCGTAATTTATTTGAGCCTGATATATTTATATCATCATTTTTTACTATCATATTTCCTGTAAATCCTATTTTGGTAGGGTCAAAAATTAGGAAGTTGTTTGCGTTTTATGTATAAATGGAATGAAATTGTTTGAAAGAATTTATTGATTGCGCGATTGTTTGAGGCGTTAGTAATGTGTGTCATTTCTCTTAAGCCTATCAATTTATCATTAATACCATAAAAATCAATTGAATGCAATTCGAGATATCTTCATTGCATTAGTTAGTTTGTCATCAATGTTAATAATAATTTCAAGATTTGGCTTAAAAGATGAACGCCCACCCACGATTTTTTTACAGTGGCTTTGTTGGCAGCTAAAATAATTAAATACAACTGTGTTTACTGACATCTAATACTATTCTATGTAATTTACAGTTCACGTGGAGCAACCTCATGCCGCTCCATTTTTATCAAAGATGCCTTGGATAATGACGAAGCAGGAACAACAAGATGTTGATATGATGCCACCGCCCGGTTCCAGTCTAGTGCCACTCTCACAACGACGTTCATCCACCAACGTTCATACATCCAACGAAGTTCATTCACCACCAATGCGCTCAATGAAAGAGGAACAGATCGACGAAAACAGTCAAAATTCGGTGCTGGATTCAACGGAAATAACGAAAACGCGATTCAGACATATGTCAGAAAGTTCGCTTGATGTGCATCAAGGCGATTCAAACATCTCCATGATTAATGATAATTCAATAGATTTACTTCGTCACAATCAAATTATGCATGAGAACTCGAATTTAAGTATTGTAACCGAAAATAGTATAGACATATTAAGAACGACAATTAACGATGAAAGTAGGTGTACCAATTTCGCTTCGCAAAACGTTCTCAGACAAAGCGAAATTGAAAATTTAAAAGTAATGGATTTGAGAATGAAAATGCCAATGGCAACGGTTGCGGACTTGGTCGATACGAATGCACCGTCAATGGCAACACTACAAAGCCTTGGCGTCACTGAAAATAATAACGTGCCGTTGCCAGCACAAAGTGCACAAAGTGTTGAAAATTATTTAACGAATATAGAAAATAAGCCCGCACAAGTAATACAAACGCAGCAAGGTGGTATTTTGGAAACGTCGCTATTGAAAGGAAATACGACTGCATTGAATGATGCTGGTACATATATATCGACACAGACGCCTTTATTACAAAGCAGTGCGGCGTCCGAAGCGACTAAAGTAGAAAATGTTGCCATTATTGAGAATGGCAGTCAAGTGACACAGGCGATCGATTCGAGCATATTATCAACACCTATCATTAGTGAAAAGTTAGAAGCGTTGGTGAGTTGTGCGGTCAACAATCACCTATCGCCGCAGAAAGAAAGTCAAGTCATTCTCAGTCCACAAGATATTATATTAAATGGTCCGATTAGTCCCATTTTATCGACGACAATAGCACCTCCACAACTTAATACGGGAGTTTTAAACACAACAAATAGTGGAACTATATCTCCGGAGGTAATTTTGAACACTCAAATCTCTCCGACGCTCATTTGTGGTAGCAATCCGCAAGAAACTTTACTAACAAATAATCTCACAAGTATATGCCATACGAATACGAGCGTTGATACAAATTTAACTACGCAACTTTTATCAAGTACAAACGCATCTTCTCTGGGATTGGTGGTGACGGAACCAGAAAAGGCAATCATTTTGAATGCAGCAGCTGACTTTCTAGAAACCCAAAAGAAACTTAATCTACCATCAACAAATGCAAACACGACTATAATAAGTGATATTTTAACAACTGCCAATGGTGATATTGTATCCAATTTACGACCATTGCCAAATGCAGGGAATAATTTTTATCCAAGCAGCCAACAAACAGCCGCCGTCTTAGACGACAACCTGCTCGCGACAAAGGATAACAAAAGTGAATTCGTATTAAATGTGCCTCTTAAAGAAATTGCTGGTGTGACAGCTGATAAAAAAGCGGAAGACCGAATGATACCTTCAGCATTCGCCACAATGTCCGAAAATGATTTGATCAACATTATAAATCCAAGTTGCTTTGATCAAGGTAACAACTTTCATTGAGTTCTAACAATTGAAATTGATTAGCATGTGTTGATTAACAATTAAACGTTATTTGTGTTTCAATGTGATTGTAATTTTATTTCAATTTATTATACCTACATATACAAAAGAATATATGCAAGCAAATCTATTTAACGATTGCAACTTGTATTAAGTTATTAATTAATATTAGTGTATAAGTAGTAAATGTTTGCTTTCATTGCATAAAATCGCTAATAAATTTATCTTTTTCAGTATAATATTTGGTGGAGGTCATCATTATTCATACACATACGTACTATTTGGTTTTAAATCATTCTCATTATCGTCATCAGCCATCATTTATAAATATCATCACCATTACACGTACCTATTGGTTATACATATATTATTTTTAGTAAGATTTTTAAGATAAGTATATTGTTTGTATAAATGTATTATTACTATTATTATTATTATTATTATTATCATTATCATATTAGTCTTATATGAACTATTTGTATTAATTTTTGTTTTTATAACAGTTGATCTTTTATTATTTTATAATGTGCAAAAAATGAACTCTTTAACGTAAACAATGCAACAACATTAATTTAGTTTTATTATCATTATTATTATTATATACATATTTTATTTTTAGTTATGTCGCTCAAATAATAATTTATAAATTTTATTTTAATTTTGTATAGGTTGACGAAAGATAGAGACGAATTATTTATTAATTTTTAAAAAAACAGAAAAATAGTAAATATATCCAGAATTTATGTAATGCTTATAGAATAAAATTATCGATTTAAAATATTGCAAATAACTAACAATATGTGTCTCGTGGCTTATTTGCTATTTTTTTACAATTCTTTCCAATGATGTGGAATGGAATATAAACATGTATGATTTTATTCTTCTTCATTTTTTATGAAATGATGTTTTGCCAAGAAAGATTATTATACATCATTATCTAATTCATATAAATAGGATCAGAAGATAATCATCTCTACTTTCTATGAAAGCTCTAATTTGCATATTTATTTCACAATTTAATACTCGTTTTAATTGCAATTTTCAATTTATTTGTCAGATATAAAAATAACAATATTTTTTATAAACATTATACATAAAAAATATATGTGCAAAATGATAATTGTTAAAAAAAGTGTAAACGTTGATGAAAATATAAATGTTCTATTCTAAAATTACTTGAATTTCATACTTTATCTGCATGTTAAATGTAAAAATTGCAAAAAAGTCTAAAAAAAACAAATACAAATAATGTTTACAAAACACTTTTGAAAGCTTCTGTTGACGAAGGAAGCCGAAAATTTTGCAATTTTTCACGTATTTCCGACACTGATCGGTTCCGTCTGTGAATGTTACCTTTCCATAACCACATTCGACAATCTTTTTTCCATCTTGTTGCTATATCACTCAACGAATATTGTTTACCTCTATAATTTAACATTTCATTTCTGACAACAAATATTTTATCTGAGGATACTTCCTTCGTTATATACTCGTTCTCCTTTTGTGAAGTTTGATTTTGCTCTGACATCATTTTCATGTAATAATTTGGATCATGCTACGTGCACATGCAAAAAGTTTCATATTTATTAATTAATCTATATATCTCATAAAAGAACGTTACTTGCTGCTGAGTCATTTGTTTATTCACTTTTAACTCCTGCAGGGCACCTGTAAACGATTTGGCTTCACGCACATTTGCTATTGTGTTTCCAATATTGAAACGAAAGCTAGAGACTGATCTACGTAAAGGATTTTTCTTAGCGTTTGTATTTTCATCAATATTTATCCAATCCATGATTTTTGCAGTATCGACCATATAATATCTACTAAAGTGTTTTGTAAATGTGACAGTGACATTAATTTTAATAATTTTAATCACTTTTATCGCAAGTGATTATCTAGAAAGCGACAGATTTATGATGTTGTTGAGTTGTAGGTGGAACCATGGAATTTGTTTTGATTTATCCCTTTTTTGTCACTTTTATTAATTATAAAAACATTACTTAAACTTATTTCATGATGTTTGTGATGTTGCGATTCACAAATTAGAAATATGCAAAGATTTAAATCTTTCGTTTGTTAGCAGCGACGAATAGGAGCAACCATAGAGGCAACTAATTGTAAGACTATTTTATAACGAACGTGATTGTAAAATCGAGTTATCTTCAGTCAAAGTCAAAGTTAGTTACATAAATAGATTAAATATATAATGCAGTTATAAAATACCATGAAAGTTCTTTGTATTGTATAAAAAATCAGGAAAATATCATGAAAATGTATAGAGGTTATTATTAAGAAATATTTTAACATATAAATACTAAAAACCACTAAAAACTATTCAAAACAATTTTGTGTCAATACTATAAGATGATCACGGCAACAATGAATCTAAAATTAATCGCGGGAAGTATAAATGTTACACTAGGGAAACTTTTCGAACGTAGCAGAAAGCGAAAGGAATTTTCTTGATTACCCGACAAATTGATGATGTTTATATAGACGGATAATAGATTAACTTTTATTAGATAGTTAAATATAAAAAATTGACCAATATTGGTAAATGTTCTATACACTTATCTTTGCAGGCACAAACATTACGAAGATGTTTGCACATTTTATTTTAATATTATCCGGAGCGTGTTTGTTGCGCGATACACAAAACTTTTCCATTCATGAAGATAAGGTAACTGTTTTCTGAAATTCAACACATTCAATTACTTGAATGGAGTCTTATGTAGCATTCTTCGCAAGTAAACTGCATACCTACATATCATATTATTTAAACAAACAAACAAAAAAGAGACTTACACTGAATTTTAAGTGCGTCATTTAGAGATACATGGAGTATGTATCTTTTCAGCAAGTCGGGAACATTGGATGCGTTTATTATTATCGATGGCGCTGAAAAAGAAACAAGTATTTTAAATGCCATTACTTTGAAACTATGCTGAATTATGCATTTGTCATAAAAGCTGTTAATGCGCAAACTTTTAGAATAAGTTTTTGATACGCAAAAGCAATTAATTGATTAAATTGAATTGTAATTACATTATTGTGAATTTTCCAAAGTTTGCTGGAATTGCAGATTCCTAATTGTGTTTTCACTATTGTAATGATAATGCACGTTTTGTGTTTACTAATCTTGTAATGATTTTCATTCAAATTTGAATAAATACGTATTTCAGGCTATGAGAAAACAATGTGTTTTAGTCTAAATGCGACTAAAGTGAACAATTAAAACGAATGCGATTTTATAATTAAATGGAAAGATTTCTTTTTATACGATTATTACATTTTGTTAAGCCTGTTTAATGTTTTTTAAATCCCTTGTGAATTTTAATTATAACTCAATTTCGTACATCAATCAATCAATCAATATTTTCAATGCGTAAAGGAATTTTGTTCTGTTTAACAGCGATAAATGTTTCAAATTTTGATTTATTGGTAGAATTAATTTTAAATTCTAATTTGCGAATTCAATTATTAATTTATTGCTAAGTCCTAATATTGGGGGCTTTATTTAATTATAATATTTAAATGTAATTGGAGAATGCATTAAACTTGAAATGCGATTTTTATTGCTTTGGGCTGTTTCGTAGCCTGTACTTGGTTTGTCAGAACTCAAGTTTAATATGTTTCTTATAAAACGTAATAAATTCCTTAAAAGAATTCTGTACCGACAAGGAATGTTTAAGACGAAATTAAAAGTGAATCAATTCAGAGGATTGATTGTAGATAAGCGTTTAATTTGAGAAAGCAGATTGTAAATGCAATATAGAACATTTATTGCCTTTTATTCATTATTCCATCTTATATATAATATAAAAATGCAGCGATGAGATTTATAGCAACATAAACCAGCTTTAAGCCAACTTTTTTGAACTTGTTACAACTTTTTCAATCTGCAACGTTTTTATGAAATCGCCGATCTAATTTATATCCTTAAAATTCAATACGAAATCATAAAAATTGAAAATACGTAACAAGGTGAGCATAGTGAATTTAAGAGTAGCGTGAGGAGACTACTCTACAAAAAATGCTCTGTAATATTATGTGATTGCTCAAATTTAAACTACAAAGGATGATATTATCATGTAAATAAAAAATGAACCGCTATATTGTATTTATTTTCATTATACCTACGTGTTTTTTTCTAAAAGCAAATAAATGGAAAAAGGACAAAAAGTCTTATAACAATTCAGATTCAAAGGTTTGCGACTGTATAGAGAATAAAATAAGAAAAAAAAGCGCAAATGAAAAAGTTGCTAATTATTTACAAATGTTTGTTCATCAAATTATTCTTTTGGTTAATTTAGCTGTTTTTCTGAGTAACTTTGGATCTGCCTCTTCTTTTGTTTAGAAAACTTAGAAAAACCAAGCCGCTGGACTTGAGCAGTCAATATTGTGCAAGAATTAAGTGTTAACTAATATATAGATAGACACAAAATCTCCGATTAAAAGTCATTCCTCCGTTAACTTAACTAACTAATCCTAACAAATCCGAACCAGTGGCTGACGATTGAATTGAACTCTTAATAAATTAAGATAGTAATCAAATTAAAAGTAAAAAAAATATTCTGTTGGTGAATTGAAACAAGGCAAGAATTCATATTGTTGTAGGTAATGTATACCTACCTACACGTAAAGAATAAAATTTTCCATAAAATAAAGAGAGAATGAAAAGGCAAAGTTTCCCTTCACTTTAATATTAAAGTAGTTGGTACATGGAATTGTTTCGCTTCGTAATTATCACAGCCCATAAAATCAAACGATGTCATTTACATCTGTCAAAAGAAATTTTGCATAATATTCTTGGAACCATATACCTACGATATAATACATTAATATGTGTAGGTAGGTCTATACTTGAAACAAATGCGAGATGTTTACATCAAAATGATTAACATTTCAGTATTTCTTCTAAATAGTGTGGATAACATTGGGAATTTACAAGTGCAGAGGATTAAAATCATCGATTGCCAAATTTTCGTAATTATATATAGCGCTTCTTTAAACACACAATAGATGAACGAATTTATATTTGATTGGATTCACAGATATTTATTAAACAATTTATGTTTACGCTTTACTGCATCATCAGAGCATTTGCAGAGTACATTTTGTGTACTTATTTATTCGTATTAGAGCTTTTGTTTTCCACGCACAATAAAATGTATTGATGTATCGCTTAAATGTTGCGTGTGGTATCTAACTGATGGTGGATTCAAAAGCAATCTATTATTTGTATATATTTTCATGAATGTTTTTTTGTTTGTTGTTGAAATAAATACTACTTAAATCCTACAGGTGTTTTCTAGAAACATGTGTTTATTAAAAAAAATTATAAAAAGACTAATTGATTTTTAGCAAACGCTCCTTTGACGGATGCAAATTGTTAATTAAGCGGCGAATTTTTTCAATTCTTTTTTTATTTTAGCATTTCAAAGAGAATTAGCGGTAATTGACAAGCGCTTCTTTTTCATTTCGTTTTTAAACCTGTATAATAAGGGTCGTCCAAAATAATTCATCGCACATAAACTAAATTTTCCAATCAAATGCATTATTCATCGCATGGTAAATACTATATAGTTGTAAAATCATTAAGCCATCGATTTTTTTGCGCATCAAATTCAAAAACTAACGAATGGATCAGTAACGACGCTATGCACATTAATCATTTTTGATATGTAACATGATTGTTTATTAAAACTACAGACGTAAATAATAAGTCATTTTAAATGAAATTTGTTTTTAAAAAATGTAGACTGAATGTGAAAGTACGAAAACAAATTGTTCTTAGAATGTAGAAACATATTTTCATACATGCGTAGTTGTAAAGTTTGGCATTAATATCGAAGAATTTGTTTTAGAAATGTGAAATTGAGAACATCTTTGATAAACTTTGCTCGTATGCGTGTTACGCAGAGTTTTACGGTTTCAGCGTGAAACAATGTAAATTTTTTAAATTTTTCATCAAAATTTAACCAAGCACTTGTATTATTAGTTTACCTCAAAGGATAATCGTGTTTTATTCTTTGTCAAACTGGGGCTAACAATTTTGAATGATTTAATCCATTATCATTTTTTTTGTGGCGGAAATTGAATTGAAGAATTACCATATTTAAGCAATTGTTAAAATCGATTCCATTACCAAAAAGTTTTCTCATCGCTGTGTTAGTTGAAACTTAGCTAGTAATTTTCGGTTAACGTCTGTTATCATTTTCATCTTAATTAAGAAACCTTTCTGAGCTTTAAGCATAATTTACTATGGATGATACAAACAATAAAACATGTTTGGTGGATTGCGATAAAGACGTAAAATGCTAATTTATTACACATTGCAACACTTTTTATTGATATTAAAATATCGCTTAAATTTTGAGTGGTGGCGATTAAAAATTATGACTCTTTAAAATAATAATATTTGAAAATCAATAATATACTTTCAACAAGCTAACTCTGTGTTATATTGCACGAACGGTGTGTCTATGTGTGTAGTTTATTATTTTTTTGATCGTAGCCGTTTGCAGTTTTATTTTTTAACGAAAACGGGGGAGAGTAAATTGAAAATCTAGAAACAATATCGAGTAACTCACAAATATAATACAAATTCGTCATACAACAACATACAATATACATAATACAAGTATTTCCCATATACAATTTAATATAAACTTAGGTGTCAATATAATTGATTCGAAACGCAATTATTGTCGACAATATTCACTTATTGTTATTGCGATTATTGGCAGGATTTTGAAGAAAGGGGTATTTTATAAATATCACAGTTTTCTTGTATTATTTTTTCTTTTAATATTTTGTAATGTAAACTTGGAAACGATTATCAAAGTAAAGAGAAAACTGTATAATTAACGAAATCGATATGAGATTTTTTAAATAAATTGTAATTTTTATTTAATAGCAAAACGCTAATTTCAATGATCTACAAAGAAAGTGAAATACATATTATTGTAAAACCTTGATATATTGGAGCTTGATATAATGGTCCTTGTATATAAATTGTGTGCTGCAAAAAATAGTACTCCTCACTTAAATACATATAAGATTTATCTTCATTTTAGTTAGGCAATAAATATCATATCTTTTTTTCTTTATATAACTTTACATTACAATTATCATGAATTTCATACTAGTCATTGTTTGATTTGTATACTGGAAGTTTGAAGCGAATGAATGCATTAAATCGCAGCATGCATGAAATTAAACAAAAATTGTGAATTTTGCTGTGCTTTATTATGATAGTTTGCATTATGAAACAGCCTTTATATACCTAAATGATTTTGTTAGCTGCAAATTGAAAAATAATTTGTTAACGTTTACAATTTTATTTATAATTACAGCAGTAGTATATATTTATTTTAATAAAATTATTAAAATAAACTAAAAAGCATGAATGCTAATTTTGGAAAATCAACAACACATTGTGAAATACGCAGCATTAATGTAGGAATATTATCGTAATAAAACATAAGAAAAATTGATTGGAATACGCATTCCTTTATTTTATAAACAACATTTTGTTTATTTTTATTTTGTGTAGGAGCAATTTCTGAACTTGAAATAAAATATTTCATTTGAAATTGCTCTTGAAAAATGAATCCTTCTCATGTTAGTTACACCAAACTAGGCCAATTCAAAAGTCCTTTTTTTATTTTCAATGCATTCATTAAAAGCGACAGATTTAAATCTATTTTTTACTCCACGCTGAGAAAAATTATTAATGCGCTTCGCTAATAATTCATAAATCAAGCGTGTCATCCGAAAAAGTGCAGTTTGTAGTTTTAAAACAACATTTCATGCACTTTTTAATCTATTAAAATTTATTTCAGCGCTCGTGCTAGCATCTATGCTTTCAAATTAACATAAAAACGATTTTAATTAAACGAATAGCAAGTGATGTTCGATTCTCAACTCTATGCCAAAACTATTTAATTAATTAATTAATTAACACAGGGTTGTAAAATACAAACGGCAACTTTTTGTTGAAACGAACAAGACATCGAACAAGTCTTAAATATAACAATGTATCGCAACTTTCAACATTTTAATTATTTATAAGAAAATTCAAAATTATTTTTATCTTTTGTGTATTTATGTAGCAATTGTGACTTTAATAGGTAAATAATCAGCTGCCTAATTCATATCTGTTTTTTGTCTATGAAGTTTGTCTGTGCAGTATTTTACCAAATTGCATGTTTATAACGTCATCATTTTTTGCTCATTAAAATGAAACAATGGGCACCATCATAATCAATAAGTACACTGTATTTATATTTAATATCTGTCACTGCCATACACAATGACTGATATTTTTGCGATTACTAATCCTTAATCCTGATAGAGTAATCCTTTTAAAACTACGTTTTAACTAATTTTAATTTATAATTAAACAATTTGTATTTGTACATGTTAGGAAAATATGTAAAATAATATCAGTGATTTGGGTTGTAAAATGTAGTTAAAATTAAAATATCAGTAAAGGGGTAAGTCAGCTTACTACAATGAATTGTGATCGTTGTGCCTTCTTCGAACATCCAAGATGTAAGGAGAGATATTTCTGGAACATTATTGCTTTTAAATATTGTGAATTTATTAGTTAAGTGCACGATAAATTGTCTTTATAACAGATTTATAGCGTGAAAAATTTGGTTATTAAACAATGTTATAAATTTATATTGACAACAATCCTTTCTTTTATTATGCTGACATTATTTGGAGGGTTAAAAAAGGAAATTGCCTGCTTTCAATATCTATAAAATCCAACGTTTCGATTAATTCTATTATTGACTGCTGTTATGTAGAAGCGTTACACAAATTATACTATAATTATACATGTAATTGAAATAATTTTATATTCTTACACAATAATGCAATAATCCATTTATATGAACATATCGAATGTTATAACACAGTCAGTCAACAGCGACAGTGGCTTTTTTTGAATTCACAAAATACCAGTATAATTAGAAAGGATTCCCATTATTAATAACAATGGCTTAATTAGAAATTTTCGTGAATATTACAATAATTAATTTAAGCTTTACCTGTCCTAATAAATAATAATTTATAAAAACACATTTTGATAAGAGTACAAAAAAGCAAAATTAATAAAATAAAAATGTTAGGTACACCATCGTATTTAATAAAATATAATTCATATTTTTATCTAAAATAGAAATAAAAAATACATAAATTAAATCTAAAAGTCGATATGCCGTATATACAACAATTCATTTACCAATAATTAATTTGTAAATATAATTTTACAAATCTAAATAACATGTTGATACCTAAACAAAACAAAGATATGATTGATGAAGATTAATTGAAAACATTGTCAGATACATATTCGCTGTAGAAAGTCAATGTATGAATTGAAATTGATTCGATCAGATTGATTTATTCCGTTTTTTTTGTATTGTTGTTAATCTACATGGTGAAAAAAGTTTAATAATCTTTGGTGGGGCATTGTGAATGAAGGACCGGAGATAGCAAGCGAGCGTCTCGACGCAGCTTTTAGTATCAGTTGGTGCGTTGCATTCACATAAACTGGAAGCGCCACGACGCTCGCAAAGTTTTCGCGCTCACTAATAAAAATTGTTACATTTTAGTGCACAGAATAAAGTTAATTAAGTGTTTTGTACATCGTAAAGTGTCTCTCATCAACGTATAAATTTAGCGAAAATTATTCTACAAATATTGTAAGTATGTTTTTTTGTTCTTGTAGAAATGAAATGAATTTAAAGTGCGCTCTTATTAAAAGTATAATCCGGTTTTTTGCAAAGTGATTAATTAAATTATGTGGCAATATTCCTTTTTATTATTTTGCGTTAAAACGTTGAAGTTGAGGCTTTTTGCATATAAATTTTCATTATTATCGCTTGGTTATAAAAACTTTTTACAGATAATTCCGACAGAAAAACTTTTTACGAAATTTATAAATGCAATTTGATACATAAAATCAACGATTTTAAAAATATTCAAATATGTATCTACTGTCTGTCGTTTTTGGTTTTATAAAAAAATGATATTACATCAAAATAATTTGCTAATTTATAATTATTTTATTGATTTTATTCCCAATTAATTATTGGAATCAATTTTTTTTTTAATTAGAAATGACTATAAATATACAATAATCTAAATTTAGCTTTCATGCATTAATGGAAGATATTCAAAATCATCGTTTTCATGTAGGCATAACATTCTTTTAATTCAGTTGGTGACATTTATTACCTAACTACGTGTCATTAGTTTCATTCTCAAAACAAATTCTATATAAAGGTAGAAATACATAGTTAGAACATCATTACATACGTTAATAGTTTTATACATTAGAAATGAGGAGGTAAAGGTATATCACCATTTAGATGCCTATCTATTGTACTATTTTGTTAGAAATATACAAGTAATTCTACTGCAAGTTTTTTGGACTAGTTGTGATAATAAACTATATGTGCGTACCCTTTTTTGCAGACTATTATCTCGAAGTTTTTGTATTATTTGTAATAATCTTTTTCTTTTGCCTGAAAATTTTTTGCAAAAAAAATTTTCAGACTTGAAATCAGCATTTTTGCAAAAGAAATTTATTACGTTAGGTATGCAAGAAAAATGCTGGCCCAAGCATTTCAATTTAAAGAAATATTTTGGATAAATATAAAATTTCAGTGCTAGTCAGCTTATTTATTTCAAAGCAAAATCAATTTTAAATACAGATACTCATACCTAAAATATAATATTCTTAAATGAATCTCATTTTGATGGATTACGCCTCTAATTAGCTCCTGTATTTTAACACGAAAAATACTTTATAATAAATTTTATTATATTAGTTATGCGATTAAGTTAATAATCTTGTATTATATTTTATGTAAAATTTGCATAATATATATATTTAAGATCCTTCGCTGTAATAATTTATTTAAAATGCTTAGATAAATGGTTGTATTAAAAATAGTTTGTGAAGCTAAAGCATTCCTCTCAACTTTTTGGGCCACAATAAAGTCTTTAACAAGGGTTTAGTGCATTGTCAACAAAATTTGGGCATCGTTTATGTTCTTGTAAATTGACTATCTGATTCAATGACGAAACAAAACTGTTTAAACGGTTTCTAAACGGGGGGCAACTTTAAACAACCACTCTATCAATCTCAAAGTATTACTCGGTAAATAAGTCTAGAAAGTTTCAAGACGTTGATACGTATGTACAATCTACTTGAATCAAATACGCAATACTGCCAAATAATACACTTGCTATTAAAAGATGCAGACATGAATAAATAAATGCATAAAAAGCATCTGTAAAACATTTAGCATTCACAAGCTCTTGAATAACTTAATGTTTCAAGTGTAATTTATTTTCCTGGTATTAATGTCTTGCGAAACAACTTACATAATAATAACATGATAAAATATTTTTTTCTGTCTTAAATCATATCTATAGCTAGTTTGATTTTTTTTGGTTTTGTAATGAGTTTGAAATGAATATAAATAAGTTATTGTAACGGAAAATATAGTTTCCAAACAATAAATTTGCAACAATAACAAATAATATTTGCATTTGACATCTTATTCCAAAATTATATTTGTTTATTTTTATTGCGTATG
>JARJDW010011124.1:0-26507 GCA_030264715.1 Adinopsis sp. GC000173
GTATTTAACAGGATGAAACCATGGAAAAGAAAGTAAATCCATTTGGGCGTTGTTCAATAAGCGGGTTAGCGCTTTACATGCAAGCGTAAAATCGCTGAAAGGAAAATTCGCGTATTAAATATGTCAAATTCAATACCAATCGTAATATTCGGGTGAATACAGACAAAAATATTCAAATTTTTATTAATTTATTTTTTTCAATACATTTTTGGGAGAAAAATTTGCAGAAGAATTAAAAATTTGCAAACCGCGCTAAGGTATAGCATACTTATTAGTTGAAGATATTGAAAAATTAGGTTTTGTTCTTACTTAAGTTTAATTCTAATGAGAAATTGGTTTCTCCATTTATTTAATATGGATTATAAACATGAGTATTTATTCTGTTTTCTAGCTTCCTGTGATTATATTTATGCGCTTTTTTATAAAATTTGGCGGATTTAGACGAATGTTAATTGCACTAACTTACTTAGACATTTAGCAAAGATATTAAATGCTCTGTAAAACAAGTGTAAATACAGCAATCCAATATAATTCCAAGAATATCTAATAAGCTTCACACCTCTTGATAAAGATAACGAAGATACCCTGTGTAAATCTGCTTTAGGTCAATGTCTTTTAGTTGCAATATTGCAAATTAGACGTAGATCTACCACCATTTCTAAAAATGATATTTTTTTTAGTTTTCCTCGAAAGTAGGGATACGAATGTCTTCATTAAAAATATCTTATAAGTCTAATATGTAGCAATCGATGTAAAAATGAAACTTTGCAAAGTATCATATAAATCGAAGGATGAGTGAACTTATCTGGTTAAAACTTTTATGTAAAATTCAAAAAGTGCGTTAAAATGTTATGAAATTCAATAAAAATATACCTCCACTTTATAATTGAGATTTAAAATTATGAAAATATATGGAAATTAAAAAAGAAAAACTTGCTAAAACTTAAATGGAATTTGCGAGTAGACTGAACATTGTTGTTGCAAGAAAAGAATATGTTAATTGTTTTGTGCGATTCGGCCAGCCAGCAACAAAACCGCCGCGCACGTTCGCAAATTTTCCACCCTGTAGAATTCATACTCACAGTTTGACAGCATACAAATTGGGCGTGATGCATAGCCAACAGAATCTAATAATAAAAGTATCATTACAAACTGTCATGCGGACTAATCGACAAAATTCTCTGTGTATAATAAATAGTAAAATTAAATTCACAAAAACGAATAAATATGCGCGAAATAGTATTTCTACAAATCGGAGCGGGCGGCAATAATATCAGCGCCAAAGTAAGTCGAATTTCATGCTTTGCTTTAGTATAGGCGCCGAAAAGTAACTTGTGCGGCTCGGGCAATAAAGAAAATGGTCGCTTTTTAAGTATTCCATCTTTTTAACCTGTAAAAATAGCTATGTGAATTAACTACAAGAAGTACTAGCTCATTTTTATAACTCCAGCTGGTTAAAAATTGACTTTTGCGGCTTAGGCCATAAAGAAGGGATGGTATTTTGGGCAAAAACATGTTCTTTTGCTTTTACTCAGATGTTTTCCATCTATTTAACCTGTAAAAATACCTATACGAATTACCTATAAGAAGAACTAGGTCACTTTTATGGCTTTAGCTATTAGTAGTTAAAAATTAAGTTTTACGACAAAGAAGGGACGGTATTTTGGGCAAAAACATGTTTTTCTCTTCTTAATCTGTACATACAACAATGCCTATCACTTACTTATAGTCACGTGCCGCAAGAGTTACTTTTAAACTGTAGTATACTAATCAACATGCAACGCAGTTCTGGGAAATGATATGCGACGAGCATGGCATCGACCCTCGCGGCAGCTACCACGGCAACTCCGACCTGCAGCTGGAGCGCATCAATGTGTTCTTCAACGAGGGCCGCGGCAATCGCTACGTGCCGCGCTCCATTCTCGTCGATCTAGAGCCGTCCACGATGGACGCGCTACGAGCCAGTCAGTTCGGACACATATTCCGGCAGGATAACTACATATGCGGCCGATGCGGTGCTGGAAACAATTGGGCGAAGGGATACTTCACCGAGGGCGCTGAGCTGTCCGATCTGACTCTCGATACGGTGCGGCGCGAAGCGGAGGGTTGTGATTGTTTACAAGGCTTTCTTATGGTGCACGCCATTGGTGGTGGAACAGGCGGTGGAATGGGATCGCTCCTACTAACAAAAATACGCGATGAGTATCCTGATCGCTTAGTTACTACCGCTTCAGTGCATCCTAGTCCGAAAGTGTCCGATACCGTAATCGAACCATACAATGCAACGCTAAGTCTACATCACCTAGTTGAAAATACTGATGAAACCTTCACCATCGATAACGAGGCGCTATACGATATATGCACGAGGACGCTTAAGCTGCCAGCGCCGTCGTACTCCGACATGAATTACATTGTATCAGCAGCGCTGTGTGGTATCACCACATGTATGCGCTTTCCCGGACAACTAAACGCAGATATGCGTAAAATTTCGACGAATATGGTGCCCTTTCCACGCTTGCACTTTTTCATACCAGGATTTGCACCGCTCATAGCGATGTGCAACCAACCCTACCGCCCGATCTCCGTCACCGAGCTGGTTCTTCAACTATTCGATGCGAAAAATCTAATGTGCGCTTGCGATCCACGTCGCGGTCGCTACCTCACAGTAGCATCAATTTTCCGCGGGCGTATGTCAACGCGCGAAGTAGATGAACAAATGTATAATATTCAAAACAGGAACAGTGCGTATTTTGTCGAATGGATACCAAATAATATCAAAACGGCAATTTGTGATATACCGCCGCGCGGGCTTAAATATTCAGCGACGTTCATTGGAAATAGTACGGCGGTGCAGGAACTCTTCAAGCGAATTGCTCATGCCTTCGCCACGATGCTGCGCCGAAAAGCGTTTTTGCATTGGTACACCGGCGAGGGAATGGAGGAGCACGAATTCAGCGAAGCGGAATCAAATCTAAACGACTTAATGGCCGAATACCAACAGTATCAAGATGCTAAGAATGAAAATGATGATGATATCAATTTCGATGATTATAGTTTAGACAATCGTCAAGATTCTAACACAACTACCTAATGTAACAAGTCATGGTTTCATTGTATTGCACTCGGTTTGATTAAAGTACTAATATGAATTCTTTTTTTCTAGTAATTATCAGCATCTGTTGGTTTACCGGCACCGTAATCGGATTTCTTCCGTTGATGGGTTGGCACAAAGGACCCACCGAACATGGTCGATGTTTTTTCTTAGGCGTTATGGACTACAACTATTTAGTGTTTTTGTATTTCGGCACAATCATCACGCCCGCATTACTACTGGCCATATTTTATGCACATATCTACCATGTGGTGCTTAAACAGGTAATTATTAATAGAAAATAATAGTAATGATATTTACCAAAGATTTTACTTGATTATTAATAAGAATTAAAACTAATAATACACTTTTTAATAAAAACTAATTGATAATCACCCAACAATTTAATGTTACTTCCGTGTAGAAATTAAGCTTTTTTGTGATTCAAAATATAAGAAACTTGGTTTTAAAAATAAAGACATACCTTTCTTAGATGAAGATTGTAAGAGCCATTATTATTTCAATTAGGAGGGATACAAATACTAAAATAGTTTTAGATCTATACCTGGTAGGGAAGCTACAAAAACAGAGTAGAATCGCAATTATCACTGTCTTCTCTATAATAATACATTTTTTTAAGTCCGGCTCGTTTTCAGAACAGGATTAAAATCGAAATTAGAATTACTTCTGGGCAGAGGTGAAATATGTTCCATCTAATGTCACACGTAAATAAGTTTAAAGGTTATGTTTGTTTTCCGCGCAATGTCAACGACAGTTCAACAGCTCTAAAATTTTTGGAACTAATTGACAGTTGTAAGAGCTGTCAAGAACTTTGTTCCATGTTACAGGCTATTCAAATAGAACAAACCCATTGTTCCTTTTAATAAAATTATATTTATTTAATACATATATTTGCTATAGGTTATTCTTAAAGGTTAAACTTCACTTTACTTTAGAGACAATTTAACTAAAATACAATTTAAAGTAATCAGCAGCATTCAGTAAAATAGATAAAACATAAGTATATCAATTCGAAGTCTGCCATTATTACGGAAAAATAGTTATAAAATAATATTTAAATTGATTAGGTTTTAGATGATTATTAAATTTGCTAAAATTTACTGTATAAACTTCTGTTTTTATTCCAAAATTAATAATTCAAATTAAATATCGTTATTTTCGAATTTTTGCTAAATTGTTGGTCCCAAAATTGAACCGAAAACTGCAATTCACAGCAATCCGAAAGGAAATTAACATTTTATTCTACTAATCGAATTAAAATATAAAATTGAAACGAAAAAATGCGGTTGGAAGTCTTGATTGTAAGTTTTTTTGTAACTTAAAAATGATAATAATAATATGTTTCTGGTAAAGGCTTTAACTTTAAACACAATTATAAAAATGACTGGTGTCTAGGTAATTAATTAATGTATGCTTAGTGTGCAAATTGAATAGAAAATTTATAGTTTAAATTATGATGTAATCTTGTTTTCCTAAAATGTCATTTATCTTGTTTTAGTTACGACGTATCGTCACAATAAATCCGTATAATGGAAATGGAAATGCATCAACAGGTGGTGGTGGTGGAAGCGGTGGCACAATGTTGCGTATGTTGGGCGCGGCGCAAAAGCGCGAAGTGAAAGCCACACAAAATCTCTCCATCATTGTGCTCTTTTTCATGATCTGCTGGATACCGCTCTACACGATCAATTGCATTCTGGCATTCTGCAAGGATTGCAAGATCAATTCCACCTTTATGCTCTCCTGCATTATACTGTCGCATCTGAATTCGGCCGGCAATCCACTATTGTACGCCTACCATCTGCGCGACTTTCGACTGGCATTAAAGCTGTTCATCTGTAATATTCTCCACATCAGACAACCACCGCCGACGACGAACAATTTCGTTATAAACAATAACTTCTCGCACTATCGGTTGCGTAGTTTGCGCGAAGCGCACTCCACGATGTCGCTATCGACGCGCAATCGATTGATCAATGAGAATGCGACGTGCAAACCGCGCGCGCACACCCTACCGTCGAACGCACGGTATACGGCAGCGGCCGCCGTCACCACGGCCACCGCCGTTGCCGCCAGCACGAATTGGCGTCTCAGCGGCATCGTCGAGACCGATCTGAATCAACCGGACGACGACGATGTTTTCCTCGATACGGTGCCGATTACGCAGAATAATCAATCGCAAACGAATCTCAACACGCCGTCGTTCGATCACGCAAATGCGCCGCGTAACTTATTCCTGGTCGAGGTGGAGTTTCGCAGCCAGACGGAGCGCGGCTGCACCGGTGATTTCATCCACAGTCCGGCCAAATCGATCAAACTCAGCCCGTTCAAGGTGGTCGGGGAGATGCTGAAGAACAATAACAGCAGCAGCGGCATCAAGGCGATACGGAGCTGTAGTTTAAGCGACGATATGGCGAATGCGCGCCAGCAAAAAATCGTGGCCGAGAATCATTCGTGCACCTGAATGGCTCATTTGGTTCGTTCCAATTCAATTGAACTGAAAGGTTTTTAATATCTAGTCTTTGCCGATTGCGCTTCTTTATTGTGATCCTACCTCAGAATACTCGCGCACATTTATTTATTTTTGTGTAAATGCTGGTTCAATTACATTTACATTCCTGTACAATCTGTGAATAAATTATTTAACAACATCAACTTCATAAATAAATATATTTTCATGTTATATTTGGAGTATTACATATTTATAAATTAGAGATAATTCTTTATCTATATATCGTAGTACAAATATAGAAATAGTTATTTTTTCCAATTTGCTTTCGCACAAATTTCGCTAAGTCCTTGTATTATTAAATCACAACTCATTTTATTGATGTTTGAGCACTTCGCTAAATGCATTTTGACGCTATAAATAAACTGAAAAAAAGATAGATTAAAATAAGTCATTTTTTGGCAAAAAGAACGTAACTAATTGATCTTTAAATAATTTTTAGAGCATAAAATATTATCTCATAAATTTAAAATAAAACCGATTACGTTTTTTCAGCAATGATAGAGTCCTATAAATTCATTAATAACATAGAAAACGTCAAAAATGTTTCTCTTTTAACTTAAAAGCAATGAAGGGCTTAATGAATTATCATTTAATGACATTTTAATATCGCAAAATATATAATTAATCCAAGTCCCTTGAGATCTGATCCAGAAAACAATGACGAATTTTCCCTATTTCAGGTAAAGCGAAATCGCTTTGTATACATTAGCACACAAAATTAAAAACTATTAAAAATTAAAAAACTAAAAAATCGATTCTATCTATCATTTTATTGATTGTATATGAGTTTAAATTTTGATAAGTTTTTTAAATCGTTGAATAAAACAGAAGGACAGGCATTGTCATGTGAATGAAATCATTAGTTATTTTTTTCTGTGAAAATTTTGTTCATTTAATCGGCCTCCAAACGTTTCGTCAAATATAAACAAATGTTAGAAAAATCGGGAAATGTTTGCAATCTATGGGCGGCAACACACTATACATCTATGTATACATATAGTACAATCTAAAATTTTTTATGACAAACTTGATATTGATATTGGTATATAAATCCACAAATTAAAAAATTATTATCCGACCCGATCGCAGTTTACATGCATGCACAATCACGTAAATAAATATAATCAATTTACTTATCCCCCCTGCACCAAAATCAATAAAACCACAAATTGTAATGAACAGAAAATTAAAGAGAATATTGCTTGTTTTGAATGTTTTGAATTCGTAATAAGTAGCTTATCATCTGTTTATTTATCAAAGAAATATAAATAAATTTAAAGCAAACCACAAACCATTGAAGATACACGATCGGTTTTTTAAAAAAGAAAATTACTAAAGAGAGTACGATGTGTTTACAGCCCTTATAGACGAAAATTCGTCAGAATATCACTTCAAAATCTGATCATGTGATGTAAAATAAACAAATAGCCAACGTTTGTCTACATTTGACGAATCATCTGAAGTAAAAAAGAAATATGACGTGAAATTGACCATTTCTTTCTTTTTTCATAACATTAGGGTAAAATTTTAGTTCGTTACTAAATATTCATGACACAACCCAAAAAAAAACCATTTTAAAATATAAACATGACGCTAACAGAATCAAGTCAAATGAATTATTTGACACAAATTGGGCTTCTGGTTATAAACATAACTTTTTCTTTGTAGCAAAAACTATCGAAAGTTAAATTATGAGTTCTTATAGACGGTACCGAAGGTGCAATATTCCGTGATTGATTTGATAACCTTTTAATACAAAAAATTACAAAATTTTGGATTGCTAGTTCTGGAGCAAGCTTACGATATGCTCAAAGATCAAACAACGTATCGTTTTCTATGAAAGTAATCCTATTTGTGTAAGTAATAAAAATAACATACCTTATCCAAATAAGTAATGGTTTCATCCAAAAAATACTGCTTTAAAAACTTAATTTTATTCTTATTAGACGCCATACCATCGTCGTAATCAATTATACGCTGTGCGCTGCACAGCAAATCATCAATATCCAAATTATCCGCATTCACTTCCACGTGAAACTTGTATGGCACGACGCGTTCATCATAATGCCCCTTTCTCACCACCATAAGACACCTGTAAGGGCTCGCGATTAAGGCACCGTGTAAGCTGAACGGCGACAATATAAATCCCACACACGGCTTCTTGAAGCCGATAAACTGTTGCACAGCGTGTTGCGTTTCTAAATCCTGCTGCGATGGTTCGGGCGCAAACGTCGGATGCGAATGAAACCAGCCGAGAATATCCAAATCATCGCTGTGAAAGCGCTCGGCCGCTTTAGCTTGTGCAATTGGACACATGTCGCAATGCATCAGCGACGAGGTGGCAATATTCTTGCACGGCTCATAGCGCGTTATCGAGAGCAACTTTCGATCGATGTTCCAATGGCCGCCAATCAACCCGATCACTTCAGTGAGGTACATGTGCGCATGTAAATCCATTAAAATCAGCGTTGATAAATCAATCGTAATGCCAAATTCTTGTCGTCTACCGTCGGTGAACGGTCGGCAGTAAATTAAGCGAATCGCTGGACTTTTGATGTAGCGCTGCTTCGCCGGTTCTTTGTTCACGATGGTTGTGTCTATTACTTCACCGGTTTCGTTGTGTGTTAATGTGTAACCACCCTCACCATCCTACGAATAAAAGCAAAGATTAAATAATAAATTTATTAAATTAAGAATTTTTATTGCTTCCCCGTGGTGGACCATTATTTTAAATGCAAACACGAAAGATTAAAATAAAACTGCTACATTTAAGTTGTATGTATTTTTTGATGACCAGTGGCGGTCCTAGCCATTACGACGTTCTGGACGGCAGATTTTTATAAAGCCCTTTGTTCAAAAGTAAATTTAGTCCGAAAGTATCTAAGGCGTTATTAATTTAGGAACTCTCACATCTTCAGAAGACAAATTATATCAATATGGAACAGTAACAAAGAAAACTGCAATTATGACTTACTTTTCGACTATTCTGGCTTCACAAATTGTTACAATCGACAGAAAATTTAGAGCCAAATAAAACAAAATCATAAAAAATCTGTGAAATTTGTCGTCTTTAGAAGTATTCTATAGATTTTTACTCTATTTTCCTTCGTTTTTTTTTACTGGTCAGTGTTTTTCCTTACGATTGTGTGAAAATTAGCCAAAATATCGAAGGGTACATGCATGGAAAGGTAAGTAGTTAAGTTACATGTTAAGTGTTTTGAAGCTTTTGTGCAAGGACCTTATAAAAGCGAGCCCCTGGACAATTGGCCTGCTCGCCACCGTCAAAGCCACCACTACTGATAACTCAACAGTTGAAACACGTCAACAAATATATGGTCATTAATTTTCCAACTATTAGTAGTGTGAAACCTACCAAGTGTTTTATTTTAATCTTTCATATTTGAATAAATTTATTTCAATTAGTGGTTGATACATACATTTACGAATTTCTTTCTCACGCGCTGCTGTTTGGGCAACGATTCTGCTGATACATTTCCCAAGTCTGGTTGATTTAATTGCGGTTTCTCGCAGGGAACGTACGCTAATTCACTCAATGGTCGCACGTAATTAACTTGCTCTGCAAAATAAATTAAATTTGATAAAAAAAGTTAGTGGTAAAGTGAATCGATGTGTTCATGCTAATAATATTTTGGTTAAAATTTCAAAATGCTTAGATAATAAATTTCGACAATAGAATCAATTTGTTGCTCATTTAATAATTGCACTCGCTTACCGCAACCGAAATTAATGGCCCCAATTTGCTCCAGATACGTGTGAACCCTGCCAATGCAATTAACGTCGCCGCATTGCTTCAATCCCTGTCTAATCGATGTTTTCGTTACGTAGTTCGGCTTCACATTCGTCCAAGTATTTAATATATGGTTGCGAATCTATAAATCATGAAATTTTGTCTAAGTTTATGTAGCGTGAAAAATGAATCAAATGAAAAACAAAAACCTTTACATCTTGAACGAGAGTGTTATGTTTAAAAATAATAACCAAAACAAAAATATATTAATCCTAGTGGGATGCGATCAAAAATTGATCATGTCATTTCCCAATAGGATAAATTTACTTTTGAATAAAACTACTCCACGTTTAAGTTGAAACGGATGTTAGGTTTCATTAAATCTCCTAATAATGTTCTAATACTGTCTTCAAACTGTCCTAACACTGTCCTTAAACTGCCCCTAATGCTATCTTAATTTGAAGACCTTGTCCTTATACTGTTCTCAAAAGGTCCAAAACTGTCCTAGTACTGTCCTAATACTGTTTTAATACTGCCTTGAAACGGTACTAATATTGTCCGCAATGAAATAATTATTTCTCATATACGATACCTACCCTCAAATATCTCATCGGCGTTTTTGCTCGTCTACCTTCAAAAAATTCGTGAAACAAATATTTTTCCACATCGGATATTTCGCCAGTTTGCAATTGGCACTCAATTGTAGGCACTTCTTCGCTTGTTAATAATTTTATCGTATCGGGATTTAATTCATCAAAGGCGGGCGTTTGCTTTTTAGGCGATTTTGATTTTGGAGATAATGGTTCTTCTGGTTCTTCTTTGATTTCCATCTTATTATCCTGAGGTAAATTGACACTTTCATCATTTGATTTGCTGCTAGTTACGTTAACAGGTGGTTTTTCCTCATCGTTCGATGAATCTTCTATGTCTATCTCTGAATCGGTATCAAAATGTTCGCTTTCCTTTTGAATTTTAATCTAAAAATAATAAAAAATGATATAAAACTCAACTTTAATGATTATTAATGCAACTTACGACTTGTTCACCATCGCAAATTTGCACACCTTGCAACCCATTGCCAGCAACAGATTTAGGCTGTTCTTCTTCAATAGCTTTCGTAGAAACTTTCCTTTTTCTCATTGGTATTTTCTGCTTGCTAATCTCAATTTTATCCCGCCTTATCTTCAACTTAGTTTTAAATTTAAATTTAACAGATTTTTTCGTTGTTATATTATTAGACGGCGACTTTTGTTTAACGTTCGTTAAATACGTTGATTTTAATAAAGATTGTCCGCTAGGTATATTCTCATAACAAATATCTAAATTACGTTTTACACCTTTATTGGTCTTTTTAGCTTTGAGAAGCTTATTGCTTGCCGTTTGGTCATTGCCTTCAGTAGTTGTAACTACCGTCTCTTCCACATAATTGAAATCAAACACATTTTCTTCATTCAACGTGGCACAACTCAGCTGCATATCCGAATAAAAATTCTTCATGAAATATTTTACCTCCGCCGGCGTTTTGGAACCGATGAATTGCGACAGATTTATACTATTATTGCCAAAGATTTCGATACCACGCGTCAGCAAATTCTTCTCCTTTTCGGTCCATCCACTTTCATCGTTAATAGAGTTTTCTGTTGACATATGGGCCTCATTTCCTTGCTCAAAATCGTAATTGTGAATTTGCAGATCGTCGTGGGAGTTATACCAAACTGCAGGATTTGTGCTTGGCTTATCCAGCAACCACTGTGGGTGTATGGTATAATCGCAATTGAGTAAATCACTATTTTGAGAGACCAAGTTATTGTGATCAAATCTGCAAAAATATTATTTAATTATCAAATAAATTAATCTACATTATATTACTTACATAGTTGAATCGGTTTTCGATAGTAAATCCAAATTAAAATCGCCTAAAACATCAATTTCATCTTCTTCGGCCATTTTTGAGGTTATGTTTGCGATTAAATGAATTTACACTGTTTTAACTACTTGTACACCTTATTTAGAATATATTATTAATTTAAATTATGATTCATTACTTGACTAGGGTATTTAATGCACTTTTTAAATGGATATCTATTAAATAACAATTATTGAGAACGTCATTGAGTAACAATAAATATTCTAATTAACTATGTTGAACTATATAAAATGAATATTTATAAATGATACATTTTATTTGAATTAGCGTATTTCACCTTATGATATTCTTCGTGATAATTAAATTATTAAAATGGTTAACTTAAGTTATAAATAACACTAAATTAATTAAATAATTATTTTAAAAGACCGTTCACCGTATTCACTTATTGTTTTATATGTATTAAGACGTCATGAATTACTTAACTGTATTACAAAACATTGCAAATATATTATCAATAAATAAAAATGAATTCGTAAATATTCGTTTAGAATTTGAGATAATTGATGCATACCAATGCTTGGCCAATGCTTCATATGCATCATATATTCTACTCTTATATTAACTTGCTCTTACAACGTATGTCTAAACTATTATAGAAAGTCTATTTTAATTTATTAATACAACTATTTATAGCATGAATTTTATATAACAATCAATAAAATAATGAAGTAAAAATTATTCTTAATTTTATATTTATTTATTCTAGATAAATAATTCATTTAATTCAAATAAAATTCACATATGTCTTCCAAATTGAAGTTGGCAATGAATAAACTAAAAGTGAAATTTTCTAACGAATGAGACTTTATAGTATTGTCAATTTCAATATGATTGACAGTATTATGCATTTTATGTTTTTTATTTTTTAATATTATTTTTTTAAAATGTATAGAATAAGTTTAAAGATCTTCGTGTATATACTTTCCACATTTCTACATACGCATGCAGTTTTATCATATGTACATTGTAAGTAACATTAAAAAAAATTGTAATAGTTTATTTTATAAACAAAGAAACGCATTTTTAGTATCCCTAGATAGTGGTGAAGTGTGCTCACCAATTACGAAACGACACCTGAAACTATTCCCGGGCATCAAATCAGGCATGATTTTCACCCAGAACATGTTGAGCAATCACCGAATCGATTGGGATTTGAACGCGGTGTGCAAATTTCAGGTGAAGCTGCAAGATTCGTTTCCTCGTCACAGCGGTATCTTTGCCGTGCTGCAGACGATGGAGCTGCGAAGGAATGAAACCACACAGAAGTGTATCGATTATATACAGTTTAAACGCAAGAATGGAGTTGTGAGCGATCAGATTTGTGGAAAATCGGAAGCTCGCTCGACGATGTCCAGAATCAACATTATGAATGGCGTTTACACTGCGGAGGCGAATAATACATTTACAGCGGCCGATGGCGAACTAGATGTGATTATTTTCATTGATAAACGGGCGCTAACGGGTAACGAACAAACGAATATTACTCTCGTAGCGACCGCGTACAAACGTAAGTGGTTATTTAATACAATCGTGAATTGTTTAAGTAATTTTATTAAATTTCAGCCTGCGCTAAAGCATCTGATAACGATCGATTATGTGGTGCTACATCCAGCGAATGCATCTTCAAGGAGTTTATAAACGACAGCTATTTTAATTGCCCGTATATCGATTGCATTGATGAAGGCGGCTGCTCGTCGAGGGACGGTTCCGAGACATCGATGAAACGCGAATCGATCGGCAACAAGGTGCTTATCGGCTCGGTGACGACGATGGTGCTCACATTTGCCGTATTCATTTGTTGCATCTACATTTGTCGCAAATACGATAAGTTTTGCTGGTCGGAGGAGTTTGCAGCCGGTTCCCCATCGATTACAAACATCTCGGTGTCGCAAAGCCCGACGACGCCTCAAACAATCGCCAGCAGCGAACCGGAAACGCGGCAGTCAAGCCACCACGCTGAGGTGCCGACATTTGTGGCAACGGCTCCTTCTACGGCAGACGATAAAGATTTGCCGCCATCGTATGAAAGCCTGTTTCCTGGCAGGTGATTAATTTGTGATAGTGTCATGGAACTCAAATATGTAACATTATGTTATTGTACAGTGTTTCTTGAAGCTTAACCGACGTGGCTCAATATGTTTTTTTTTCCTTAGTGTCTTTTAAGGTATTACTAATAATCAGACAAGCTAAAATAGCGAAGGACATTCAAGATAAATTGAAATTGTCATTTTAATATATGCAATTTTTGGCGATTTTATTGTGTTATTGTACAAGTTTTTTGCTATTTTGGCTTGTTGTCAGTTTATCAAACAACTCTTTACAACTCCTACTATATATTTAACAATTACAGATGATCAGTATTTTGCGCTATATACTCTAAAAGAATTTCAAGTTTAGTCTCCGTATCGCGATATAGCGCAGCCATATGTCATCAGCATCCATAAACGGGAAGTAAGCGCAAAATAGCGTTCAAGTGCGCGTACTTGAAAAAAGGTTCACTATTACACACCTGCGTGTGCCATAGATATAAAAATTTAGATATTTCAATTCGAAAGTTTCACAATTGCATGAAGTTAACAAATTTTGAGAAATATTTTTCTTTTGACTGATCTTTCCAACAATTTTTAGTACCTGGCATAGTTTTAAGTATCCCTCAGATGCTTTAACATTAAAAGTTTCATTGATTTCTCTTTCCGCGAAATTTTTTGAGATTTTCCTTGATTTTTGATATTTTACATCAAACATTTATTAAGTTTCATCAATATTGTTTGACGAGCAAGTAGAACTTACAACTCAATATAAAAATAATCCCACAATTGCATGAAATTGGCAAATTTTGAGAAATATTTTTCTTTTAACTGATTTTTTTAACAATTTTTAGTAATTGGCATACTATTCAATATCCACCCCAAAAAAAATTTATTTATTTCTCTTTGCATGGAAATTGTTGAAAATTTTCTGGCATTTACGATCAAATTTTTATAGAATCTCATCAAAGAATATTGTTAAAAACGCAGCCAAATTTTCGGGCTCAAGTGTGCGTATTTGGAAAAAATGTTCACTATTACCTGCATGTGCTAGAGATGTAAAAATTTGAATATTCCAATACGAAAGTTCAAAATTATCATTCATAAAAATTAAAAGACGAATTGGATTATACAAATTTGTGCATCGGTGGCAAGCGCAGGTAATAGGGAACCTACGGGCATTTGAACATTATTGTGCGTTTAACTATCGTGTATGGATGCTGCTGATTTATGGCTGCGCTATATCGATAAGGAGATGACTGTATACACCCTACCTTTTTACTTTTAATTATTAACAAGGATCAAAAAGATGAACACATGCTTTAATAATAAGAATAATAATAAAACACTAGAAACGATATCTATATATTATAATTATAAATCGAATATTTTTATATGTAATTTATTAAAAAAAGAAAAAGTGTACGCGAAGTGGGACCAATAATATATTGTAAATATTTCTCCTTTTTGTATAGAACATTATAATTAATGAATAAACATATTTGCTAAACTTTTGTCAAGCATCCTTGATATCAATTAGCAATACATGTGCTTCTCATTAAATTATTCGATATACGGGTACGAATTACCTTCTTCTTGGTCGCGCCTCCTGCTCGCATTTTCAAAAAAAAATTAATAATATTTACACACCTGTTTATTATTATGACGTCAATGATATTTACAACAAAAGCGTTATCTAAAAATAATTTTAAATGTGCTACATTCATGTTTTAGTTTTGTTTGTCGATTTGAACAAAAAAACGAAATACGTAATTTAATGTATTTATTTGTATGTACTTACACGTTATTCAACACAACCGCATATGATGTATTTTTATATAGCCACGAAACGTGGTGATGAAATCGCTCGGCTAAAATTACTTGTATATTGATGTATGAATTTTAAAATTCAATGATATAGTTTATTGCTTAACGTGAATCGGATTGGATTACACTCGCATATGTTTGCATTCACTTAGTTCAGTGGTATTCAATCTTTATTGACTTGAATTCATAGAAAGAAGTGTATAAATCATTTCTTTTAGCGACTAGAATTTCGGTTTTATTTTTATGACAAAATTTTGCTGTTTTGTATGATTTGCAGTTGCATCTGTCATTCACAGATAACTTCAGACGTATACCAAAACTTACGAACGTTTCATGATTTATTAATAAAATTAATTTTATATTAACATAACTTGTGGTTTATTAACAAAATCGAGAGTTATATTTATTTTAAAACTTATATTGAATTTAAATCGAGTAAAATCATCGATGAGCTGAGTAAGCTCGTAAGCGTTCGTATATACGTGAAGTTATCTGAAGTAGAGTAACAAAAATTCAGCTAGATGTTCCCGATGTATTTACCGAATGCAGTAATTATAACCTATATTTTTGTATTTTACAAGATGAAAAGTAAACAACGTTCTGTCCCAACAAATTCATGCATTGAAAAGTAATTATATTATCTTTATAATCATATATCTAGCCATAAGTACGATTCCTTGCTTAAAGTCGTTTAAAAATCGCTGGACAGTTAAATGATTATGATTTTTACAGAAGTGTGATGGCGATAAGTCGAACGTCATGACGAAAAGTAGCTTCTTTAGATACAAAAATGTCACACAAACATTTTTTAAGTCGAAATCGAAATTAAATTGGTTCAGCATGACATAAACATAACCTCACTAAAATGTACATTGGGGTTAATGTCGAATTAGTTGGTGCAATGGAAACATCGATTTATTATTGGCCCAGCAAAAGGTAATAAAAATATTCAACTTTCAACATATAAAACATATTTATAGTTTGGGAAACACTGATTTAGATGAAAGCGTCAACGTTTCAAACGTGTTAGCATTGAAATTCAAAATCGTTCAATATTTATGAAAAATGGTTTTAGTGCATTCATAAAATTGGTAATATTCATTCACTAAAAATACATGTGCAAGCGTCATACACATTTATTGTGTTTTCTTTGGCATTTGATTCGCTTAATGAAACTGCATGTTTGTTTGTGCGATGAATGAATAGCGGGCCCGGCTTGCTTGCGATGCAGGAACTTCCCAGCGAATTAGCGAAATTACTATTTTTATAGTAAAACGTTTTGTTTTCTAGTTTATTTGTCTGAATTCCCAGAATTTTAGTCATAACTTTTTCTGCTACGATAAGTAGGTTGGATTGTACAGCACATATTTCATTTAAACATATTCATAGCCGGAAATAATTTACAGCTAAGTCAATTTACAAATAATCCCGCAATTGCATGAAATTGGCAAATTTTGAGAAATATATATTTTTCTTATTGATGTTTCTAATATTTTTTTGTGACTGGAATAGGTTTTAGTATCTCGACAATTCTTAAATATCAATCTCCTTTGCCATCGATGGTACACTCGGTAACAAATGAATCTGGACACCTAGCAAACTCGCATGGCCTTATTGAATTTTTGGTATACCTGGCAAAATGGTGTTTTACAGAGGTTAGCTGACGAGCTGATAGCGGGGAGACTGTTGTAATTAAATGAATTCATTTCCTTTGGTTAATCAGTAGATATAACACATTAAATGAGCATTTATGACGACTATTGTATATTATGGTTTTACCTGGTGTAAATTCTTCTAAGGGTGAGTTTCGTCTGCGTTCCCAGATTCATTTGTTACCGAGTGTATGTTTGTCTAGATGCAGAATGTAAAATTGCGTGTATTTACACCTAGCTACGAATAAAACCGCGCTCGTCTCCTTGCATAAAATAAAAATACATATTGAAAAGGAAGCCGTGTTGAATCATTCCACATTTTATTATTATTATCGACGTGCGACAAGTGAGGTATTTGTCGAGTTTCCAAGAAGACGTACAAAAAAATAACGCGCTCGCTCATTTAATAATTAATAATGACGGCGCGCGGAGTTTCCAATGTAAAACTTTCGTTGTGCGCGCACTTCACATCACAAATTACCAGAAAAATGACAAATTACATGTAATTTCCATTTTGAAAATCGTAATTTGATAATTCTGTCCGTATTTTACCGCATGCATGCAACATTGTGAAACTTTTTTTTTCAATTACACTTTTTTCTGTACTTAATTTCTAATGCTTGTAAACTTCTCACAGCATATTTATTTGTATAATTTAGTAATTATCTATGAGTTTTAATTATTTTTAAAGTATATTCAAAAGTATTTAGAAGAAAATATTTAAAATTTAATTATTGTAGTTAGAAGTGTGTAAGGCAGTATTAAGAAACCTTGAAAATTTTGAATTTTGTTCGATTTTCACTGATTTATTTTTTATTTTCAGACTTTGTATAAAATATGAAACACCCCACATTTTTTAAATTGAATTGATTCATGTAGTGCAACAATTATATTATAACAAAAATGGCAGTGGAAATGGAAAAAAGTTGAGAACCACTGATCTAAGGCACCAAATTTGCCAAGTATCCTATTTATTTGCAACTTTTTCTTGTTTTTTAGAAATTGAAGAAAAGAAATAATAATAAGAAAACAGAAGAACGAAAAAAAAATAACAAAAATTTGAAAAACACGCAAGTTATAAAAGAAAAAATTGCAGAAAGCGCACAAAACCAAACAAAAAACAGAAAAAATAGGGAATAAGTCTTTGAATATAAAACAATCTTGGGGGGCTCATGCCTCAACAAATGCTTATCACTCGTAAGTGGATAATAAATCGCAAAATGATTCAATACACGGTTTCCTTTTTAATATATTTTATATTTATGCAAAAATTCAGCTACTTGTACATACACTCAATTTTATATTCTGCATCTATCTCCGAATATCTATCTACCGAAAAGTCCAAGGTTGTGTTGCTTATTAGAATTATTATCAAATTGGAAAAAAATCTCCGGCCGTAGCACAGCACATTGTGTACGAAATTTAAATAAACGCCGAGCCCGGCGAGCCAGCTTGTGCGCGCTGCTATGTAGTAAAAATTAATTAATATTCCATTCGGTGCGAATGGAATACATATAATAATATTGATCGGCTACTTCGCCGCAGCCTTGAAATTCGATTTCCGCAATCATTTCGGCAACACGAAAAATTAATCATTTACAGCACGCGTCTGGTATTTGAACGTGTATATGGTATGGTAACGACGACTATGATATAATTAATGGTCGATGGCATAATTATTTAAATCGCTGTGTTAAACGCTTTGCAAATCACACGTTTTAGAAAGCGCATTGTCTCGGTATTTTATGTGAATGTTAAATTATTTTTCCATAGTAGGTACCTACACGCAGTTGTGGGTTGTGTACGTTGTGTACGGTAACAAACAATATTTGGATGTATATAAGAATTGCTTAATTGGTTAGTTCTTTGGGAATGGTAAAAAAAGTGTAGTCATTCTCATTTTTCTTTTGAAAAAAAAATTGTAACATTTTCAAACAAAACAAAAAGTGAAATTATAAATATTACTCTTGTTAAATGACCAATCTTTATTTTATTGTCTGCTTAAGTTTATTAATCATTTTAATAAATTTGGCTGGTCCTGGGCCAAGACACATGTACGGACACCTTTCAATATGTCAAAAAAATTGTCTATCTCAAACTTGCTCAAAAACGAATTTTATATGTATAGGTATAAACAATGTAAGATAGGTTTAATTATTTTGTTTCATTATTCGTTAATAACCAGCTCTTGTGTGGTACAGGAAATGATGAATTTGTTGTGAAAATAAGTGTGATTTGTATATTTCTTTGTTAATCACTAATTGTTAATATCGGACATTGGGGTTGAACGGGTCTATATTACCAAACCAATCGAATGCATTGATACCAGTTATTCTTTATTTTAAAACTTCAACCTTGAATAAGTTGGAGACACTGCTAAGTTGGACAAATTTTCAAGAAACCAACGCATCCAACATACACTGATTTTACTGTACTACACTCAATTAAAATTATAAATCAATTAAATTCAATTAACATGTACGAGTACTACTATAAATGAGTAATCATAATTATTTCCATTTATACTTTTTATTCACATAAACATTAATAAATTCTTCACATTAATTTCATGTCAATTTTACATAACCACAGATAATAGAATAGGCAGATGGGAATAGTCTATGTTAAAAATTTAGACAGGCAAACCTTAGCTTTTTCATTATTTCACTTTTCAAGCTATGATAAAATTCTCATAGAGAGCCATCTGAAAATGCAAAATTAATGCACGTAAAAAACAGAAAAAAGTTTAATTTATTTGATTTGCATCGCGCTTTACATTTGTGTCTGCTGTTGTGTTTGTTTAAAATTATTATCGTTAAATCATCATTATCGAAACTGCCCGCAAAATATATCGAAAACAACTGGCAACACAGTAAGGGAGTAAAATACGATTTGAGGTTTGAGCAAGTAAAGCCAAAAATGGAAACTACTTTTGTGAATATGTAAACAACTTAAAATACAGCATAACTGCAACAAAATTCTCCCATATGAATTCCCATCTGCCTCTAATCTATTATCTGTGACATAACCTTATAATCGTAAATCGTTGAAAAATTTTGAGTGAATTTGTGAATGCTCTAGAATCAATAAATCATTCATCATCACTTTTATTATTCGATTTAATGTAATAAACAAATGTGTAATGGTACAATATGTAGCGACGAATCTGCATTACGTGTCGTCAAATAAACAAAATTTTTATTATTATGCTCTATATCTATTTTGCTTGTTATTTTCGCCATTATCAAAGTTATTAAATTACATAGTTATCAATTTTTAATTACATCTTTAGGATATTCCTATATTTGTGACTCATTTCAGATCAACGCTGGAAAATATTGTGACCGTTTTGCTTGATTGTAAATAAATAATAGAAATTGTATACACACACAGTGTGTTGTTGCTTTGCAAGCTTCCACGAAATCTATCTTTGGGATTCCTGTGACGCTATTTTGCATTTGGAAAATATTGTAGTTTACTTCTGAAATTCATATTAATGGTAATAAATAGGAGTATTTTTTTTGTTATCCAATGTCAATGTCAACATCAAAATGTATCAATTAATTTTCCAATTTTACAATCCACATTGCGCCTTAATTGATATGTTAGGCTTAAACTATCCTCGCAAATATGGTAAATTCTGATTTTCGTCACTCGTAAAACAATATTATAATCTAATTATTTAACAAAAACAGAAAAATTTGTATGAAGAATTACCCGAGTCAAATAGATAGGGTTTCAAGAGCGACCAATGACCTATGGTAAAACGGGTGTTATACCCACCCTTCTGCTAGTTATATGTAGATGCAGTATTGTATTTGAAGAATGTGAAAACCACACACTATCTAAATACACTTATCGCAAAAACAGCATTTTACGTTATTCATTGAATGATAAAAAATGTAATTAATTGTTTGTTTTTATCGTGTTGGAAAAATCGTGCTCTAAAATATTTAATTTGGTCGATGCCTAATAATTTTTCATAGATTTTTTTTGTATTTTTGTGCACAGTGCAATATAGATAATTTGCTAAAAAATAACAATAATTCAAATATTTATAACCGTGATCGTTATTTTCATTTAAATTTGGAAAGTAATACAAAAAAGTCAATACAAAATCATTCAAATTTCATAAAAGAAATACATTTTTTGTTAATTCTATAAATTGCGGCTGCACAGTAAGTAACATACTAATATTTGCACGGAAAAGGCGAGTTCGAAACATTGAATGCAAATAATCACTTAATTGTTTGTTTTTATCGTGTTGGAAAAACCACTCTCTAAATCTAAAACTATTGTAATAAATATAAGAGTTATAAAAAACACAAATTGTGGATTCACAATGTTTTTTTTTTATAACTCTAATATTTACTTCAAAAATGGTTCACCAAGTGACGGCAACACCCAAGTTGTTTAGTGTTAAAACTATTTTATTTTGGTCGATTTCTAATCATTTTCTTAGAATTGTTTATGTTTTTCGGAAAAGTATAAAATATTTTTTTTTCTAAATACACAACAATATTTTAGATATTTATAACGGTGATCTTCATTTTCATGCAACTTTGGAAAGTAGTACATGAAAGTGAATTTTGGTAAAAGAAAACATTCCTTCTTAAATTTATATTGCACAAAAAAGTGAGTTTGAAAGATTAAATTTTAAATAGTTTATTAATTTCTTTTCTTTATCGTTTTGGAAAAACTGTTCTCTAAAATTATTTTATTTTGGTCAATTCCCAATCATTAGAATTTTTTATATTTTTCTGAAAAATGCAAAATGGATAATTTGCTAAGAATAACAATAATTTAAATACAACGGTATCCCTTTTTTTCATTTATATTCAACTTTGGAAAGTAGCACATGAAAGTGAATACAAAATCATGCGAACTTTGATATAGAAGAAAAGCATTCCTTCCTAATTCTATATTGTGCGCCTGCAAATTTGTACTAATATTTGCACACGAAAAAAAGTGAGTTAGTACATTGTGAAATTAAAAAAATATTGCTTGGACCACTTTCGTAATTATATGGGCACATAGGTCTATTAACAATTGTAAATTGTCGTGATGAAATAAATGCGTTTCATTTTATTTTCATACACGGTTTTAGTGTACTAGTACACTAGATGACTAGATGACTGATGAAATTTTATGAGACTGAAAGTGTATGTGCGGTTTGCGGCTAGATAAACGTATATATGTATGCATTGTCTGGTGATTAAACAAATTTCTGTAACGAAATTACAAGTGGTCAATTTAAAATAGACTCATAGTCGTATTTTTCGTAGAAATGTGGATACATGGAAATAAGGCGACTGCAAAATTTGCAAAAATGTGTCATTTTAATATTTCCAAGAAAAAACTAAATTTACACATTTTCCAATGAACTAAACAAAAATCAAAGTGCTAGTTATTGTATATAGTTATAGGTATAGTCAATAAATGATTTCCAGATTATTTAAATTTTATGTGTTTAGCTACAGATTACCATTTGGTGACGAAAATCATATTTCATTACACATTGAATTTAATGGTGGAAATATAAAGACAAACTTGCGAGAACATCGTGAAAAATTATCTATGCTTTATTATAAATTGCTATATTTAATTGATAAAGTGATTTAAATTCCTTAAGATTTGAAAATTTAATTTCTGTGGGTGAAAATTGTTTTTAAAAATAACTGATTCCTAATTTATTTGTAGAGATGTCTTTGTATATTTAAGAACTTTATATCATTTATGCATTGCGAAATTTGTTACAAATACTCTGTATAGTAATGAGAAAGTGATTGTCATCTTGTTGTGAGCTATTGTCAAAGTAGCCTCACCCTTTCATACTTAAATTAAGTGGTACATGGGAAGTATATGCCAACCTTGATGTTCTTTCTTACAATTACAACGAACATTCATGTAAATTTATCATTAAATGCACTTTATTTGTTACTAAATTATTTGAGAAAACCATTATCCTATTCTTTAACTAGTAAATATTACAAGGTTTATTAAAAACGACATGTTATTAAACTATAAGCACAAATCAACGATTTTCCTCTTGTGAGTATGATTTTGAATTTGATTTTGTCAGCCATAATCAATGGTCTAAACCAGGGGTAGTCAACCTCTTTCCGTCTAGCGCAAACTTATGTCTTTCCTAGCCCAGTATCCCCACATTAAACAACAAACAAATACAATGAAAAAAACCGCCGATGTATAATATTTTCAAGTAAAGCAAGTAAATCTATAAATTGTATAATTTCATTATGAATTTAAAATTAAAGAGCAACGAAAAAAGGTTAGCAGTAAAATAATTATAATGAAAATCAATTTTTAATGATTTTATAGGCTAAAGTTGAAACTCCTGTCGCCCAGCAGAATACCAGCAGACCAGGTTGACTATCACTGGTCTAAACTCTAAATATGACCAACTTCATTCCATGAATTATGTTTTTGAAGATAAATTTGATTTTATAAACATCAAATTTGGATTTAATCCATATATTAATTTACCTATATAAATTTTTAAGCAAATAAAATTATTTATAATATTAGCATTTAACTGATATTAAAATTAAAAATTGCCAATTAATTGGCTTATTGTTTTTAATTTCACTTTTTTGTTTGAAAATATTGCAAAACAGATAATTGTAAATGACTGTATTTTTATTATAGTCTTCGTATAATACTAGACGCGTGCATGATTTGGCTACAACAAGCATTTGTCAGGGATAGGTCAGTAGCTGATAATTTATTATGTTGTGTATTTACATCGAATTGTAAACATTTTTGCCCAATATATAATTTTTAGAAAACCAGTTTTCATCGGTTTACATTTTACATTCATTTTAAACAATCTATTATTCAATAGAGACGTTCGTTCCATATATGCAACGGAACCCTTGAAACTTTCAGTATAAGGTCATGTTTTTACCTGAAACTACTCAATATTTCAATATTTTTCTATTCGAATAGCAATAGATTGTTGATTGACGTATCGTGAATTTGTTTATTTGTTGTATAGTTAATATTTGATGTTGTTTTTGTAGTCAATTCAATGAGTTAATTGTATATGGAACGCAAAACAACGTATGAAAATTTTATTATAAAATCTGGGTTTTATCTGAAATTGTAAACATTTTAGCCGAATATATATTTTTTAGACATTGTTTTATTGTTAATTTCAGATTAACTTAAGCTGTGATTTTTTATTAAAAATAAAATAGACCAGTTTTCATCGGTTTACATTTTACATTAATTTTAAACAATTAACTGAAATTTATTTTTATCCATTAGAGACGTTCGTTCCATATGTTACGGAAAACACTCTTGAAACTTTTACTATAAGGTCATGTTTTTACCTGAAACTACTCAATATTTCAATATTTTTCAATTCGAATAGATTGTTTATTGTCGTATCGTGAATTTGTTTATTTGTTGCATAGTTAACATTTGATGTTGTTTTTGTAGTCAATTCAATGGGTTAATTAGTAAAATGTTTCTATATATGGAACACAAAACAAAGTATGAAACTTTTATTATAAAATCTTGGTTTTATCTGAAATTGTAAACATTTTAGTTTTATAAAATTAACCGAAATTTATTTTTATCCATTAGAGACGTTCGTTCTATATATGCAACGGAAAACACCCTTGAAACTTTCACTATAAGGTCATGTTTTTACCTAAAACTACTCAATATTTCAATATTTTTCTATTCGAATAGATTGTTGATNTTTTTCTTTACGTGTATTTGAATAGAATGTTGACGTCTATTTGCAGTTTATTGTTAAATTGTCGCGCATTTGTTTATCTGTTTCATAGTTCGTATTTAGCAATTATAAAATACATAGACATATTCACAACAATTTTATTATTAATAATCTATTAATAGGTTTCAATATTCTATCCAAGTTGAGAAAACTTAGATATTGAACAATTTAATTATAAAAATTAGGGGAAATAATAATACATATACAATGAGAAATTTTGCTGTCTATTATTGAATATTTTAAGATATAATTTGTACAAAATTGCCCTTAACTATGAAATAAAATTTGCCCAACGGGGTAATGACGCTCCTAGCTTAATTTGTCATGAATTTGGAAAAGGTAACAAATGATGGCTTAGATGTAAATTTTGTTCCGGAATGCAGTTTAAAGGGTCTCCCTGATAATTACAAATCTGAGTTTTGTATATTTAACGACAAGTTTACAATATGTAGCTGTTTTACCTATTTTATCTGTTAGAGCGCAATTACCCTACCAGTTTTGCCATTACCCCTTCATGATTTTTGCACATTTCTCAATAATACGTCTTACATACGCATTATTTTTCTACTTATATACACTTATTTATAGCGCACTCAATATTATCTACTTTAGCTACTACAATTTTTTCTACAATTACAATTTATATTTAAATTGTTCGAACAATTTATTTAAATTAACAACTTTGCAGTAATGCGGTGCTAAAGTGCATTTGATGGTGTTTAAAAGTAAAACTTATTCGCTAATTAATTTTATGTTATTGTTAATAGTTAATAGGATAAGTAAAGTAAAGTGTGAATAAATGTACTTTTCAATTGAAGGTCTTACATAAACATTATTAATAGGTTACATGGCTTCGAGCTAATTTTAATACCCTTTAGAAATGTAAGATAAGAAGAACATTTGTTATAGGTGTTTAGCTGACATAGTTGATGATTTAAGCGCACCTCATTTCCTGTAACATATTACACGTGATTTTCAATTATATCTTAATTTATGTAAATTAATATTTTGCTTTAATTAATTTTTTACGCACGACTTTATTAAATACTTTGCAAGTTATTTAAAGATGGTGGTGGCGCGGTGGTGTTAAAGTCAAACCATTACTTCTACACTAACGCAGCCGGCGTTAATAAAAACAGGTTCATTTTTTATCTGAAAATCGATAAATTTCTATATTTGAGTGAACAATAAATCTAATTTTTAAATTGTTATTAATGATGACAACAACTTAATTCGGGTGAAAGCCAAGTTCCTTTTCAGCGTTTATAATAAAATTACGAATTAGCTAACAGTTGAAGATTAGTTTTTTATTAATTGAAATGTTTTTAGGTTAATGTTTTTTTGTTACTGTCCGGTGGTATATTTTAAATATAAGCAATTTATTAAATCTGTTTTTATAATACATGTTTTAACTGCACTGCGGTGCCATTTTAGCAATAACACAAAAAATCCAAACAATTAACCCCAATTTTTATGCTAATATTTTAGACTATAGGGACTTATTAACCTATTAAAATTTAATCGTGGTACATTTTGTTATTTCATATCTAATCTTTGCATAGCTCCGAGCATGTCGTATGAAGATTAAGAATGTTGCGTATTGTCAAATAAAATCTTAATTTACATGTACATTTGCGGAATAAATTAGAACTAATCTTTGGGGCCATAAGTCTCTTATAAACACTGCCGGTATAAAATAACTATTAATATATATGCGATTTACATTTTATGCGCTGCATAATTGTACAAAAGGTTCGAGAGGAGCCGTTAAACAAGGAAATGGGATCATAAAAATGATGAAATGGCACTTTATTCATTACCCCTTTTTTATGCTATATGAATAAAAAAACAAACCAGACGTATCAGGTTAATACAAGACTTGATAACTGTTGAATTTTGCATATTACACTTAATTGCCGCGCGCTTCAAAACTTCCC
>JARJDW010011125.1:0-32301 GCA_030264715.1 Adinopsis sp. GC000173
ATAACAAATAATTTATAAATGTTTATTGGTTTAGTTATTTATATGCATTCGTTCATTATTGTAATGCAAGTATTAAATGAAAGATAAAAATAGAATGTGTAATATTTTTTGTGCTTTTCAGCGATTATACATATGTATAATGCAATATATAAATCGAATGGATAAATCTATATAACAGTAACAATTATTATGTTGATATAAAATGCGCAAATTGTACAAAATCAAATATTGTGTGTAATAATATTGAAGTTTCGATGTATTCATATATATGTATATGTATATATAAAATAGTGCATTGATAATTTATTTACATTAATGTCAGCGTATTTTCATAGGATTCCCTCCTCATAATATAGGAAAATTGAAAGATATCAGTTTACACAGAGATGCTATAAACCAGAGATTAAATTAGATTACAAGTTGTTGGTGCTTGCTTTTTGACAAAAGACTATAGTAGGAAAACGTTGGAAATGGCAAAAGGAGAAAATGTAGAAGAAAAATTGAGGTCTACTTTAAATGGCAACCATCCAACTTATTTTTAATAAGAAACTATAGTTTGCCTCAAAAAGAAAAGGACGCGGACGCGGCGAAGGAAGGAAAGATGGGAGGAAAAATGAAGTCGACTCTTTTTTTTTAATTAGCACAACGCCACTTATTCATTTTCTTCTTCTACTTCGTATAATAACTTGGTGCATTTTAAATATTTCTACGTCAAATAAACGTCAATTTAGACAATTGTAAAAAAGCGCGCGCGCAAATTAAATTGTAATAACACCAAAGCTAATTTACAATTGTAATCAATTAGTTCTATAATTAATGAATTGACTACTCGGTCGGTAATTATAGTATTAATTCATTAAAATATCAAAGATGGAATTTGCGATGTTTCGATTATGATGATTAAATTGCAAATAATCCGTCAGAAATTTGCAGCAGCGCAAAAATGGAAAATAACAAAACTAAAAATATAAATGTTTACAAATGTTTAATGCATGATCACATAATTAATACATACAAGTTTATGCTTTTACGCAATCGAATAACATGTCTGATTTTTATGTATGTATTAGTTTTTTCAAAATGATGAATAATGATGGATATGAAATGTTAAATGTAGATGCTTGTTGTGTTACGCGCATTGTTTTTAAATTATCAAAATCTATATATACTGCTGCATATTCAGGTTAAGAGTATCGCTTTGAATCATTGCCAAATCGTCCTAACCTATGCATCTTTTATCATCGTGTTTACATAACATAAATTTGTTAACAAATCGAGATGGAATTAAATACTTTGTATCTTATATTCCCAATGTCGTTTAACACGATTTCATTACATTGGAAGCAATTATTATAGGAAATCATGCGACAATAAAACTTTAGGTGTTTCCTGGCATCGTAGCTGAAATGTAGTAAACAAGTAGATACAAATTGAGCTATTGTTATGTATTGTGCATACTAGATGAAATAAATAAGGCCGCATCACCTTAAAATATTTTCATCCAATAAAACGTAGGTGTTTTCCACAATATATGTAGTTGTTGCTTGGTATCGTGGCTAAAGGTGATAAACAAGCAAATACAAAATTGGCTGTTGTTATTTCATACTAGTCGATATTTTTTATAATATACTTACAAGTCAAGTGAGATGTTAGAAAAATGCAGCACATTAAACACCAATCAATAATAAAAGTTCTTAAAATAATATTAAATAAATGGTAACATCGTTATTTGTGTGCATAATCCCGCATTGATTCCTTCAAAATAATAAGCTCCATCCAATATTTCATGTAAGAAACTAGCAAGATTTTGATCCGAGAAAAATGAATTTTGTTTCGCATTATGACACAAAATCAAGTCAACACATTAAACATCAATAATGGAACAAAAATATTTAAAGAATAATATGAAATATACATCGTTATTTGTGTGCATATTGATTTCTTGAACGTTTTTAAAAAAATAAGCTCCATCCAACAATTTCTGCAAGAAAAAAAGAATGTCAATAATGCAACACATTAAACATCAGTTATCGTACAAAAATATTTAAAGAATAATGTGAAATGATTACATCGTGTGGGCATTGATTTCCTGAACGTTTTGATAACCGCGCAAAAAATAATATGCACGATGCAACATCTCCATTTATTCCATGAAACTAGCGAAAATTTTGATCGTGCAAAAATGTACTTTTTTCCACCACCAACAAACTCATTTCGTGTAATTTGTAAAGCTGCGGTCGGATATAAACTAGAATGAAACAAGACAGGTATAGAGTGAGTTAAAAAAGTGCATTTACTTTACCGGAATTATTTTAACCAAGCACTAATTTAAAGTAAAATGCGGAATATCTAATCAAGATTTTTTGCAAGTTTGTGTGTTGCTGCGGTTAGCTCAAGCGTGAAAAGTAATTTTTAAGATGTAGCGCGTTATAATATAGCGGCCGCATTGGAAGAATGACGTTAAGTTGTAATAAAAGCTCCTGTTAAGGTGATGGGATCTTGGGCAGTGGACCATCAGCCCGAATTGGATTGAGCCGGAAGCGATGCATTGGCCGGAACTGCGACGCGGGACTCGGTCGCCCGATTGATTTTAAATTTCCATATAAATTTACTTTTCTCATACCATTTTCAACACTTTGCGCATCAATTTGCACCGGATTTCAACGTACTTTTTTAATTCATTGAATAAATTTTTGGCCATCCATACAATGAAGAAATGCATTCATAAAAAAAGGGTTTTTTTGGTGTATTCAAACAAATTTATCTCGCAGTCAAACAATTTTGCGCATTGCATAAACGTCGTGCATATTTTTTAATGAATCGTTCGTTGGTTTTTTTCAGTCGGGGGCTATATGTGTATGTATGTATGTGTGTGTGTGTGTGTGTGTGGTAAAATGTGTAATAAAGTCGTCGATAAATCACGAAAATGAAATCGCATAAATACAGACAGACACACACAAAAAGAGAGCGCGCGGGCAAAAGGCAAAAAGCGTACGTATACGTATGTATGTACGAATGGGAAATTTTTGCATGACCATTAATGACGACTATTATTATTAAATAGCATTTAAACATTTTTATTTGACACTAAAATATCCGCACAATAATTTATTTTTTTGCGATGCAAAATGTATGTGTTCTAATAGGATTACAGACTTTGTGGAACTATCTGTCAATATTTTCTTTAATTTTTGTTGCAATGGAGCAAAATATAGATGAAAATAGGCCTTAATGGAAGAGGGGTGGACATTTAGTCGATCACAAAGACATCTTGTTGTGACTGCTTTTACTGCGGCCTAATCTAATAAAGCTTTAAGAAGGAAGAAAAAAGGAGTTTTATCTAATATCGGTGGGCAGCAACGCATTAAAAGAAGTCGAGCCTACCGTGGAAAAGTCTTAACAGTTAATTAGGCACTAACCTAAATTTTATATTCTTAATTAATTGGAATCATTGAACTCCAAAATGATCCATAATTAATACGCTAAATACAAAAGTCTTTGTACAACTATAAAATTATTAGTGCAATTCTATAAAATCACACAAGTTAATGTTAGCAAAAAGATTTGGTCGCACGGTTTGGTCGCATGGTTTAGTCGCATGGTTTGGTCGGATGATTTGGTTGCAGGATTTGGTCGCATAATTTGGTCGCACAGTTTAGTCGCATAATTTGGTGGGATGGTTTGGTCGCACGGTTTGGTCGAACGATTTGGTCGCACGGTTTGGTTGCACGGTTTGGTCGCATAATTTGGTCGCACCGTTCGGTCGCACGGTTTAGTCCCTTAATTTGGTCAGATGGTTTGGTCGCACGGTTTGATCGCATGGTTTGATCGCACAATAAATATCCTACTTTGTAGTACGTGGAATAGTCGATATTATTACATAATCCTTCGAAATTCGAATGCAAATAATATTTAAAAACTATAATAGCGAACGGGGCATGTAAACATTGCTATTCAATATCATCGGCCTGTTTATCTAGCACAATATTTGTATATATTAATATGGTCAGATAAATTTGCTTAATAATGCTTATTGGAAATTCTTGCATTAAAACAAATCCGGCCCGCCGTCCGTCTGTTTATTTACCGATTTTCGGATGTGCTTAATTAAAGTAAGCGGCGTCGTCGGCAGCGGCTATATTAAAATTGCAGCCCCTATTCGATTTTTATTAATATTTGGGACGATATTGCCGCGCGCGCTATTTATTATTAAAAATCAATTAAAAGTTAATCAGTCAGTATATAAAACGTTTATCGATTTTATGGTGATTAGGACATAATTAAAATACGCCGAAGTGTATTTCTCAATTTACAAACAAACAAAAATGCGCGCACACAAAGGAATTACTTGTGCAAGTTTAATAAGCTCCGGTCGCCGCGCTGTTAATGCTATCATTTTGGCGAAAAATACAAACAAATTACAATTTACGATTACGATGTTTTTTTAGGAGCAATTAAGGGTACTTCCTCTTCCAGGAAAAACATTAATCAACTCTGTATGTTTAAAAATTAAGCGGGAAGATAAAAAAAGTTGACTCGGCATCATAACGCCAGCCAGCACTTATACACGTTTGCTAAATCATCTAATCATAACACAAATTACTTATAAAAAAACGTGTGACAACATACAAATTCATTATATCTACATTATAGCATAATTTGCATTCTTTTAATAACAATGTAGTCTGATATTGTGATATTAAATTTCATGTTCTTTAAATAATGATTTTGTATAATATACAAAAATCGGAAAAAGCTTTTTGTAAATTATAATTTCATTTATAAAATACATAATAAAATGTTGTTGGTATATTCTAAAATATTAAATTACACATATAATGCGGGCGGGTGTATACAATTTTAATTTAAACTAAAAAAAGAACACACATACACAGCCTTAGATAATCTTTTTGTGTGTGGTAAAAATAATTTTAATTATAGCATGCAGACAAAAGTGGATGGATGATAAAAAGTACCTTTTTTTTGTATATTATAAAATGTATTATATTGTCCTAGTTGCGGTCGCTGCTTGAATAAGATATTGTTGATTGAATTTGCAGCAGCGTCAAGTTATGAATTTCTAGTTGTAATATTGATATTCAATTGGTGGCAAAGGCTTTTCGGTTATTGAATCGACGCCAATTATTATAGAGAGAGTGAGAGAGAGCAACTAGATACAATTGAAGTACAATTATATTAACCGGCATTGTGTGTTGTGTGTGCATGCATATGTGTGTGCCTATTTGACCAACCGCCGCTTTTCGTTTACCATTTTATGTTTAAATTAATTTTCATTGTGCTTAGTTTTATTATATTCTTATGTTAATTCAGCGGCGCATTTGGGGCCGATTCAATTGTACGATGGATAATTCTTTATTTTGGATTAAAATCTCAGCAGAAATGGGCAAGCAGCTGGATTAGCATTTAAAAACTATGCTTCAATATATTTTTTGTAATTTTTGCGTAAAATCATAACAATCTGTTAACAAAACAAAAAATGGCAATAGTTTTTAAGTTTAAAATGTGTAAAAGTACAAAAGTTTTGTGGCTTTGAATATTATTTAAATAAATAAATGTTATTCTTTCACATTAGAATTAGCTATATATTAAATTATTGATATTGAAGCGACCCAAATTGAAGGCATGAGCTTTTCCTTCAGGTGTACTTAACCCGAGAATCAAGTAATTGAAAAAACTAACTCGTAATGCAAGAATTTCACGTGACGCTACTTAAAATTGCTAAAATGGCATCATGGTTGTTGTGTTGCTGAATTCTCTCATCTAAAGCGATATTCGCCCCTTGAGGGGTTTCACTGTAAAACGCGCTATTTGTCCCACTGTAAGGTGTGGCTGCGTTCTTGCTTATATGTTAATAAATTAATTGTAATTTAATGAACATAGACAAATAAATATTAAAAAAATATATAAATTGGGTGGTGGAATAAAAATGTGCACGAGCATAATTTACAAATTTGTCGTATCGCTCAAACACGCTTCTCCGATGGAACGCACATTGAATTGACGCTAAATCAATCAACCGGCTTTAAAGTTATTTATTTTTATTAAAAAAAAATATATGTGTGGAATTTACAGCTTGTGTACGTTGTGCGATCATAAATAAGTATAGGTAATTATAATTTATATGATATAAAATTTGGTCGTATTTATTAAAACAATTCTCCCGTTACATTTTAAGAATGTTTAAAGCATTTTTATGATGGTTTTCAATGTTGCATTTACCTATTGGGAGATATAAAATGAGATAAATGTCAACTGTTCACCCATTTCATTGTTTTTTTATTGTTATTAAACGCATTTATTATACCAAATGTGCTACTTGGTAAATACTAATTAATTTTACATTTACTGTACTGTTAAATGTATTGAATTTGTACTTTAACCCTTTGCAAATTTTAAGAAAACGAACAATAGTTGTAAATAGGCGTATGGAGTGAGTACGTCAGAAAAAAAATTGTTTACAGGGATAAGCATGACAAAAACTGGTCTAACAATCAGGTGTTGGAATGCATAATGCAGATGTATTTTTGTTTGCGATGACGTACTCTATTATAGTTCACGTTTATTATTCCCACTTAAAATTCTTTCTAAACATATGTGGCCCTGTAGTAGTGAACGAGTTAAAATACTTAATTTAATTTGCTGTGCATAGAAGTAAACAAATAACAAATACTTAATTCGTTGCATTATTATGTATTTTTGTAACATTTTACTTATTCTTTGAAATGTATTAAATTTTTGCTCGAAAAAATATCTAAGAATAAAATCCGTGTCCTTGTGATGATGCAGTCGCTGAGCATTGCAACTGCAAGTATAAGCATTTTCTTCGTCGGTTATGTTATCTATATTTCGGTACATTGCTTAGTAGATGATACTTTAAAGTAAATTTAGTAAAAAAGCTTTTAATAAAAGTTTTTGAGTGCGATACTCGACTGTATACATATATTGCAGTACTTGTACAATATTTTGAATTTCCAATTTGGCTGTTTAATTGTATACCAACTACCTATACATATTTCTATTAGCTATTGATTTTATTCGCGTGAACAAGTATTTTATTAAATTAAATTAAAAATATAATGTTTTGTTTGTTCATCGATATTACGTATTGCACATAAATTTAACCACTTCAACAACAACGTTGAAAAAAAAAACAAAGTGAATACAAACACAAGCAGTTATTATCTTATCAAGGATCAATCAGAAATAAAATACTTTTCTTTTCACTTAAAAAATGTGCTTTCGAAGCTGTAATAAAATAAAACGTATTGCAAAATAGAAAATCGATATGCAGAAGATGCGATGCGATGCGATGGTGTGGGATGGAATGGGCGAGAAATATTGTATAAGCGAATTATAAAATAAAAACAATGTGCCAAGTTTTCTATGTGTGTGTTTGTGTGGGTGTGTGGAGAAATGGAAACAAAGATAAAGCATTTTTGGTATTAGATAATAAATCAACCATCAGCCGCACATTAAATATTTCTTTTAAAAAGTAAAGTACTCTCTGGAGCACAAGCAAAGAAATGATCTTTTATATAACGTACAAGCGAGCAGTTTTTTTTCCTAACATATGGAAACGACATGTTCGATGCAAACTAAACAATTTATAGGTCTCTACTTTGAGGTTGAAAAAGTTTACACTCTTATCATTTGCATATATAGTACTCTGGTAGTGTAGTTTATTCTCAAAGTTCTAGTTTTTAGGGACGTCCAACTCTCCAAAAAATATATGTTCTTTATACTTATAACTGCTCATTTAATATACACTCTCTCTATATCTACTTTATTCATTTTTTAACACAATTTTACATTATTTTTGCTAATGTGATAGAAGAATTATATACATTTTGTTTAATTCGTCTTCTCTCCTCCATAACATCCCTTACATATTTACGTAGTACATCAAAAGTGTTTTGTAATGATGCATTTTACTATATAAAAGGAAACAAGTTGCAACCACATTGCGTCAAAAGATAATTAAAAAGTTAGTTTTTTCTATTACTTTTTATATTTGTTTGCAAACTTTTATACTTTACTTTTGAGTTAAAAAGACACCCTTTTTTATTTTGTAATTTTCTAGTACTTGTTCCTTTTATTAATTTATCAGAATATAAATAATTTCATTTCATTTCAACAGTTAGACTTATTTTACATTTTAACTGAATTTATTCTTTACGTTTACATCGATAAAGTTGCATCAATTATACCAATTACAATTAAGTTTTATGAAACGGGCTTAACAAGTTATTTAACTACTTAAATAGGCCACCAATAATGAAATATGGAACTTTAATTTTAAGTTAATTTTAAATCTTTGTGTTCTTACCAATACCTACAAAGTTCTGAATGTCGTGGAAGTTTGCATTGCAAAAAACTTATTAATAGAACAATCCAGTGCAGATTTTCTATTGATATGTAAAACTGTACTTAAAAACGAATAATACGAATTTTAACTTTTGATAACGACTGCAGTTTTCCAGTTATAAAATTATTATTAGTTAAAGCTTTATATTTCTAATTACTTATTAGTGTTATCGCTACTGTTTTAAACTTACTTTACCCAAAAAATTCTACGGCAATTTTCAGTAGAATGACAGTCTCGTCATTGTTTTTATTAACTCGTAGTTAAGAATTGCAATACAAAAATATGGGGCGGCCTAACCCAACAGAATAACTGAATATCAGATATCATCCAACCAAAATTATTACATATTGTTTCTTATACAACAATAAATCTAACACGAAAGATAATAATGTTGATAGTCAAAACACTTGAATTTAATTTTTAACTGAATACCATTCATCCCTTATCGCGGGTCCTAACATAAATTTATCTATCTGAAAGCGATAAATAAGAAAACCCTTTAAAAAACTGCATCATAATCTAAATACGCAAAGTCGCAAATGAAATAAACTTGAACACTTTACGACTTGCCTTGCATGCGCTAAAAATATCAGAGGAATACAGATATATTTACAAATATGCATAAATTGTAATACATTGTACACCGCCGAATAGTTTACGCATTGATTGGTTGCTTAAGTGTTTAATTAATTAATCGTGCGGTTTATTAATAATACGCGAAAAAAAACTCTTCAATTAGTTAACAAGTTTTATAAGCCAGTCATGTCGAAAGCATTAATTACCGATGCTATTCTTGTCAGTAATACAACGCAAGCAGCAGCAGCAACAACACAACGCAGTCTTTCTATTGACCGATCAACCTACAAAATCTAATCGAACCTTAATACAATAATACAATTAACCTGCATGCCAAATTGCATTGAGAGATAACATTTATTATTGTTGTTTGGCAATGCCGAAAAACAATAGCGCGCATGGGGAATTAGTGCAAACAAAATGAAAAAAAATGCCCGCCTCATTTTTTAGTTGATGTTTTATGATGAATAAAACCCTGTCTGTTTTTTTTCGAGCGCATCTACCTTTTTAATATCCTGCCAAATTGCTTTGTTAATTTAAGGCTATCAAACTAGAATAATCTCATGCTCTTCTGATTAAATGTCAGTTTAGCTCAATCATCGCAATTATACTAAAGATGATTATTGATTTTTTGATGATGATGATGATGATGGCTCAAGTAGGTGAAGGCAAATTAGCGTAGCTGCATTATCAATTAGGCTACGCTAATATTATTTAAAATTATTCACTAAAATTGCTCCTGTCAATTACCTCCTACTTATCGCATTTATTTCTGTATTTTATAGAAAAAATATACGCTACTAAATAGTAATTAATGTAGAGGAGTAAAAATTGATAAGAAGCACTTAACGTATTAAATATTAAATGTACTCTTACTACATATGAAGCTGGGAAACTTTTCCGAGAGCGGCAAGAATTACAAGCAAGTTAAAAAATGATTTTTTCTTAGCGCTGCAATAATTTCTGCGCCGGCTAAAAGCGTACACGCTTATTTATAAATTTTCGTATACATTTTTTTTGCTGCGAACGCGCAAAAAAACAGAAAACAAATATTTATTGTTGCTTTAGTTAAATCAAAAGAGATTTGCTGTTTGGATTGCGCACAGTTTTAGACAAAAACAAATTAATTGCGAAAAACTTTTCCAACTGCACAACCATCATGTACTAAATTAAAACTTTAAGCATTTGTATTTATTTTATATAGAGTTTCATAAAGTTTACACTGATGCGCATACACACATACAGATACACACATCTACATGCAACTTCTCTGTGTGTTATTATTCTTGTTTATTGTAAACATGTTATCAACATTAAATCTTCCACCAGTTTTTTTATTCAACTGGCATGCAAGTAAATACATGGAGCATTAAAAAAACGTACATAGCTGCTGGTTTTACACATCCATGATCCTCTCAGGTGAAACATCACAGCCGCTCACTACATACAATGTATTGCTCTAATTACATTAAATACTAATTACTGTCCGTAATTGCGTTACATACACCGCTACCACCTACAATATACAAGGTGGTGAAGCAAAGGAATGGTGTTAGCACAAGTAGTTTTTAATACACTATATATGACTAACAAAAACACCAAAAATGCACAAATAATGCGCAAACTTTAAAAGTATGTGCAAGTTTGTTTGGTTACATACGCGGTTAAATAACAATGATTAAAATAACAACACATACGGTTATATATTTTTATTAAAATAATAAAACGCCTGTATAACGTAGTACTAACAACACTTTCTATTGCTTTTAAATTATTATTTGCTTTAAAATTTGTTGTTTATTTATAAAGTATGTTAGGCAACCAAACAAACACAAACAAACTTTACTTGTAACCTCAAAGCGATGTTGCATATATGCGCTATATATATATGCAAAAAAATTAAGAAAATAATTTTTTTAGACCACTTTTAATCATCGCAGCAAGCTGCAAAATTGTGTGCAAACTTTTATTAGGCAATACTACGATATGCGATTTTTAGATCGGCGAAAATCGAAAAAAAAATCCTGCCAATTTTGGTGGAGGCGCCTGGAAATTCTAATTATAATTGTCTACTTGGACCACTTTTAATTGTTGCAAAAAGCTGTAAATTGGCTTGATTACTATTATTAGCCATCACTACGAGATGCCATAGTTAGATTTGCAAATATCGAAAAAAAGTTGAAAAAATTTTTTTCGAGCGATTTTTGCCAAAAATCGATGGATCATCGATTTCGTTCAAACTTTACATAAAGGGGTATTTCGTCATTCTAAAACGATTGGCGTGGTCAGTTGCACGAAATTTTTCATATGAAAAAAGTTATGGGGTATTTTATGGTGAAAATTCAAGTTTTTCACGATTTTCCCCCACTCTTTTTTATTTTTTTGCATTTTCAATCTTGCCATTCGATGGGAAATTTAATTTTAGATAGAAAATTACTCTTACATCAAACATTTTCATTTATTAACAGTGGTAAAAAAATAAAAACTTTCAAAAAACAAGCCATATACGTGCATTTATATGTAAAATGGGCTTATTTTGCCCTGTAGGACCCTTATTTAATGAGATACGACTATAATTGCTATTAAACAAGTTAGTTATTATTAAATTTACCATATTTTTTATATATTTAAATTGTTTCTATCTCTTTGAATAACCGAGTTATTAACCGTTTTCTTAACAACTTTTACCTCATCACCAATAATAAAATAATTATATTGCCATTTTTATTTATGAATATTAAAGTGCATGTTGCTTTAATGATTGATTGATTGATTGATTGAAATATACCTAATATGGTTATTAGATAGATTGTAAGAAATATATTAAAACTGATGCGAATCTTTATGGATTGGCGTCGAACATGAAATGAAAACAAATTTTACGTAAAGTATGAATGTATGATATGAAAGTTTATTGCTTTTATATGATACACTTGACATTCAAACATATGTACGTGATAAAAGATAAAGTTATTCGTTTTGAAGAGGAATAAAAAAAGTAGAGGAAGAAGAAGAGCAACGATGTTAAAAAATTTGTTGAAATTGGTTTGGTTTTTGTTTCAGTGAGCTCGGAGACAAGGCATCCGGTAATAGTTTACATTCATGGAGAGTCGTTTGAATGGAATTCAGGCAATCCTTATGATGGGAGTGTCCTAGCATCATATGCAGACCTAGTAGTCGTTACTCTTAATTATCGATTAGGTATTTTAGGTAAGATGGCAAAAAGCCTTTGAAATGCTTCTTTAAAATTGCATTTTCTTATGTACCCCATCGCTTTTTCCTATTGCAGGTTTTTTAAATGCAAATCCTGCACCTCATTTGAAAGCGCGCGTTGCAAATTACGGTTTGATGGACCAAATAGCTGCGCTGCATTGGATCCAGCAGAATATCGCCTTGTTTGGAGGCGATCCAGGGAACGTGACACTGGCAGGTCATGGTAGTGGAGCGGCGTGCATCAATTTCTTAATGATTTCACCAACTGTGATGCCCGGTCTATTTCATCGCACCATTTTGCTCTCCGGCTCGGCGTTATCGTCTTGGGCGCTCGTCGAGGACCCGGTTAATTATGCGGTCAAACTGGCGAAAGAAGTAAACTGTTCGATTCCGGACGATGTGGCCAAGGATCATGAAGCGATCGTTGATTGTTTGAGAGAGTCGCCGTTGGAGAATTTATTGGAGGCCGATGTGAGCGCGCCTGCATATCTAAGTGCCTTCGGGCCAAGTGTCGATGGTGTTGTGATAAAAACGGATTTTGCTAAAGAACTGTTAACTTATTTCAAGCCGTCGGATTTGCAAAACTTTGTTGGGCCAGTCAATGCGAATATGAAACGGAGCGAGGCGAATCTTACGCCTCGTGGCACAAATCCATACGATATACTTTTCGGTGTGGTCACTAGTGAAGCGCTTTGGCGATTTTCCGCCGCCGATATTCAGGCCGGTTTCGAGGGTGAACGTCGAGATAAAATTATTAGGACATATGTTCGGAATGCGTACACGTATCACTTGAGTGAAATTTTCTTTACTGTTGTAAATGAGTATACAGATTGGGAACGGACGGTACAGCATCCCATCAATACAAGGGACGCTGCGGTTGCCGCTTTAAGTGATGCACAGTTTGTAGCGCCTTTGGTACAAACGGGAGATTTACTAAGTGCTAAACCGCCACAACCTGGACAGGAACCTTCCGGCCCGAAAACTTTCTTTTACGTATTCGACTACCAAACAAAGGACGGGGACTATCCGCAGGTAAATGCTTTTAAACATTACATATTGTTTAATTGATACGTTTAGTTTAATGTGGTAATAAAGCACTTTGCCGTTTCTAACACGTCAAGCTAGTTACAATTAGAATTATAGCTGCAAATGCGAAATTGTTTGTAATAAGAGACATATGTTCAGAGACACATGGTATTTGTGGTCTCAGCACGTCTTTACCGTATGCGAGGCTCTACTCATGCAATATGCTGACTTATTCGCTTAAGAATTTGACACTGTATATTCCCGCATTTACCAAAATTTAATGCATTAAAAATCATTTCCGATTTCATAATATACTACTACATCAACCATTCGCCGCTTTGTTTGTTTTATTTTTTCATCATCGGCGCAAACTAACTGTTTTGCTCGAGGATACGAGGACACGCTGCTGCTCTTGCAATTTGCAATTGATGAATGAACACAATCGGAACTATAAAATTCATAAATCAAGAAAGCTTGAAAATTACTCCCTTTAGATTAATTACAGTTTGATTGCATTTTCGCATTTCATATCAAGATCGCTCGCTCTCTCGCGCATGCAATTTATGTATGCAAATGCATTAAATAAAAATACAAAGTAGAAAAAGGACAAACGTTATAGTATTTCGTTGGTTGGTTGGGTGTGTGTGTGTGGGTTATATATAAAATCAATTTGTTCAGTATTCCGGACGTCCACACCGCTTAAACCAAAACGCTATGATCTTATTTGACAGGCGGATGAAATCTGTTGATCTGAAAAAATGTATCCTTTTCAAAGGCGTGCTTCGGATATGAAATGCCTACCATTCAGCACTTTAAAAAAATGTATACATATAGATATATATATATCTAAACGAATATCTTCTTCTTTATACTTTTCTTAGTTTTCTTCTTGTTGAGCCGCCGCCGCTCATTCTAAAAAGACGTTGCTGGTTTTTTATACGAATTTTTTTCTGTTAGACAAACACAAATTATATATATGTTGCGCGCTGTTGTTAATTTGAGTTAGGATCATATAAAAATTAATGTACGTTGAAAATGTTTTAAAGCATGTGAAAAATACATTTGTGGAAAGTTGCAAAACAAGCAACAAGAGAGCGAGCGGCAAAAAAACGTTAATGGTTTTGAAAATGATGGATTAATATGTAAAAATACAGTGGCGTAGAATAACAGGGCTAAACATATGTTATTATTATAATTTTATTGAGACTAATATGCCACAAAAACGATTTATTCAGCATTAAATGAGAAATGAGAAATGACTTTTAACTTTCGCGTTTATATACAAGCAGGCAGCGAAGTTATTATGTTTTATATCCTCCGATTTTTTTAAATTGTCTTATTAATATCAAGCAAGCAAGCAAGCAAGAACGAATAACGTTGTCATTGTTTTCATTAGGAAACTTTTACGAACCGTTGTGAAAACACAGTAAATCGTTTTTATCTTAACCACTATTTTTCAACTTTTATTATTTTTAACCACCAAATTAAATTACAACCAATTCATAACCTTTACGTGGCAATAAAATTTCATTCAGAAGCGATCGTTTATTTTCCGCACACAAACGAATCAAAACAAAAAAAAGAAAAAATAACTAATTGTTGTACAAACATTATCTATCATCATCCATCGATGGATCGATGCGATATTATTATTAAATCTATTAATAAATTTTAATTATGAAACCAAATGCTTGAAATATTTCCCCGCCAATAATAGTACGCTGCTGTCATTTTCTAAAAATACTTTGCGGTTGTTATATAGAAAAACCGAGATTAGCAGCTTTATCGCAACGCATAACGGTTCATTAACTGGATATCAAATTTAAATTAAGCGTGACGTTGACCTTACGTTATTTAATTTTAGTTTCAACATTAAACCACGATTATAGAATTGGGCCTAGATAAATATTTTCATATAATTACAAATAGTTTCTTAAAGTGAAATCTGATTACAAATTTGAACACTAAATAAATGTAATTACTTTCATTTAATTATTTGTCGAAATTAGTTTAAAGATAAAGTGGCTGCAATTTGATTATTTAAACCTAAATTAACAATTAATTGAATATTTGCATAAAATTACCAGACAGACAATTACGATGCAATGTGTTAAATATCATTAAATGCCGCGCGCCATAAAAGTTCAGTTAATTTTTAGATTAGGCAAATTAATACACACACACACATGCACAAGTTTTTAAATTGTTTGGTTTCCACTTTTAAATTTGTTTTCGACTATGTAGTGCAGTTTCGGATTTTACGATTGTCGGGCCACTAAAGGGATTATAACATTTTAAATTGTTTTATATATTACAGCGTTCTGTGTTGTTTAAAACAGATTTTTATTTCGACGTTATTTCTATTATTTCTAGTTGTAGTTTAAGGCAATGCTTCGAATTTCAATTGCTCATTGTTGGCGGTGCAATAAACAATCAGAACTCTTGAAGATTCAGCTCTACTAGGAATTGAAATAAAATGTAATTAAGCACTTGATGATGAAAAAAATATTTTTTTAGACCACTTTTAATCATTGCAGTATGCTGCAAATTTGTGTGTGAACTTCTATTAGGCAATACTACGATATGCGATTTTTAGATCGGCAAAAATCGAGAAAAAATTCCTGCCAATTTTGGTGGAGGCGCCGGGAAATTCTACTTATAATTGTCTAATTGGATTACTTATAATTGTTGCAGAAAGCTCTAAATTGGCTTGATTACTATTATTAGGCATCACTACAAGATGCTGTAGTTAAATTTGCAAATATCGAAAAAAAGTTGAAAAAATTTTTTCGAGCGAAAAAACGGCAAGGGGTTGTTAACCTTACGATTTTGCTGAAAATCGATGGATCATCGATTTCGTTCAAACTTTGTATAAAGGGGTATTTCGTCATTCTAAAACGATTGGCGTGGTCAGTTGCTCGAAATTTTCTATAGGAAAAAGGTTATGGCACATTTTATGGTGAAAATTCACGTTTTTCACGATTTTCCCGCACTTCTTTTAATTTTTTTGCATTTTTTCTTACGCCAATTGATGGAAAATTTAATTTTACATAGAAAACAACTCTTACATCAATCATTTTCTTTCATTTACAGTGGTAAAAAAATAAAAACTTTCAAAAAACGTGGCATATACGAGCATTTATATGTATTGCCCATATAAACACATGTAAAATGTTTATATATTATACATATGCATTTTTAGAGATATTTTCTATAAAACTATTTACAAATATCATTTTTCATAATTCGTGTTCGCAAAATACTTATTTTTAAGAATAAAGCATAGTGTATACAGTAAACTTTTCAACATGTGCAAGTTAAGACATAAACTTTCTATAAGATATTAATCAATTCTTGTGGCTATTATTGTCGAGATTTAATTATAATTACACGAGACATTGTTGGGAAACGTGTCGGCAATTAAGACTGGTCAGTTTCCAAGTGGCAACAACACTTTGGAACATTGAGCGCACAAATATTGTCATTAATTGTTTAGTGTCTTGATGGTTGTCAAGAGCCTTTAATGAGTACGTACATACATACATACATACGTGAATTTGCGCAGCCGGTGCATTGCCACGAAAAGCGAGCCGCGTGAGCTCGCTCTGCTGATGAGTGCGCCAACAAGGACGGAATAATTGGTGTACTGCATATGTCATATATTTATTGTCACCACAAATTACTTTATTTCACACACATATATTGCATTTTTTGTTTACATTAATTAATATATTGGAGCGCGTTGTGTGCTTAATCCTAATTAACAAAATTTTCCTAATTTAGTAATTATAGCGCGTGTTTAGTTTCACCTAAAAGGTTGGGAAATAAAGTAATAACTTATTAATTACTTTGAAACAATAATAATTAGCGACGGTTTTTAATAAATAAATAAATGATTGCTAATTAACACAAACGCTTGTAATAAAAAGCGCACTAAAATTTATCTCGCGAAATCTTATTAAAAAGAATAAATTCTGTATGATTTATTTAGAGTGCTGATAACAATGAAAACAAACCATAAAAAGTTTATGTATGCAAGTTATTGTATTAAATATATGAATAAAACAACAACCGAACAAAAAAAGGAGAGTAGAAAATGATAAAATTCTCGTTTGTGTTTTACAGAGAATGGGAACTGTGCATGGCGAAGAACTTCCTTACATATTTGGCGCTCCATTAGTAGATGGATTCAACCACTTCCCTAGAAACTACACAAGATCAGAATTAGCATTAGCAGAAGCTGTTATAATTTACATTGCAAATTTCGCTAGAACTGGGTAAGTTACAAATATTTAATCCATGAGAAAAAAAACGCTACTACGACTACAAAACTGGCTCGCTCTAAAACAACACACTGAAATTGTATATATATATTCGAGTCGAGAAATTATTGTTTAAACGTTTTTATTGTTAACGGCCGCCGCTGAAATTTCGAAACATTAAAATCAGCTTACCACGAAATGACGCACGTCGCAAACGTTATTAATTCAAACGAACGAATTTGACTTTCGGAAAAGCGCTCTGCTCTACACTCTTCACTCTAATCCGAAACGACGCTTTCGTATTTTAATGATAACTGCACATTAAGAGACGCTACACGTTTGCACAATGAAACTATAAACATGCTCGGCATTCTCACGCCTGTTGTGTTGTTTTTTTTGGTTAAATTGAATACTGCAAAAAAAATACGAAACAAGGCTAAGAACCAAATGTGTGCGGCACGCGCTATTGTTTTGTAATTAAATGTACAGAAGAAGCATTATTGTTATTTTCATAGCGCGGCAACAAAGAGCTGCTGCTTCTCGAGAGAAGGGTTTACATTGCAGATTTTAAATTATTAAATTCTCCACTCGCCAAACATTTCTCTTTTATAAGTTTTTGAGTGGATTTTTAATGAAATTTATTTTCGCTCCTCCCTTTATGCCCGTTGTAAAATTAATAAAATTAACATTTTAAAAGATGCTTGCTCTAGTTATGTCGTTAAACAACTCTAGGCTACTTGAGGATCACCAACTTATACAACTATGTACCTACTACACATTCGTAGGATTATTAAATAACTAGTAGTTATATAAAAGCGTCGTCCTCTACTCTTTTATCCCTCCGCCACCGACAAAGTATATTAAGTTTCCGTGCAGACTTTTAATAAAATTCAATTTTTTAAAGCTGGAATCTTTTGTTGGAGGAAAATTAATGCAATTGCCGTTTTGGGAGATGCAAATTGCTGCTTCAGCTTGTTCTTGTTTCAACGTTTTTTTCTCTCTCTCTCAGTGTATGTGTGTGTTTTTTTCCAAGCGCTCATCATACATTTGTGTGGTGGTCTTTGCGGTATAATTTTGATGTCTGATGCTGGTGCACATATGTAATTCTTATGAGAAATTAGCATAAAGAAAATTTATTCAGATTTCCATGAATACGAAATTTGCGAAGCGTGTATATGAACAATGCGAACGTAAATTGGAAGTTCTGCCAAGTTTAGCAACGAGAGAGAGAGCCCGCCCTGAGTTCCTTTCCTGCTATAATCCTCGCCATCAATTTATCTTAAAACTCGAATTACAATCCTGTATATATAAGATTTTCGGAAACGATTCCATATTCTTAAATTGTTAACGTTTTCTTTTGCGCTCAATGCTGCGAACAATTTTTTTCTTCTTCTCTCCTTTAAAATTATACACGCACACAATCACAGCCAGCCGCCCACAGCCTATCGTCAAATACATTCAAGCATTCATTCGCCTAATTTCTTCTAATCCGCAATCAGAATTTTTCAACAAAAAAAACGTTCTTTATCTACATCGTAATAATTATTTAATATTAAATATATTTTCTCAACAAACAACCAAAGAAAAACACAAAATTTTCTTCATTGATAAATGTTTATAACGTAAACAGTTGAGTATTACACTTTCCTAACACTTTTCTAATGGGTTTTCTTGACAACAGTTTCAAATTCTTGTTACAAATAATTAAAAATATTACAATTTATCTTGAAAACGACCAAGAATGTCTGGCATTTCATGTAGTATGACTTGCTTTATTGTGAAATTTCTATATAGAAAAGTTTGCGAAGTAAACATTGCAGAAGTATGTATTGTACTACAAACACTACTTATGTTATTCTAAAAATAGTTTTAAATTTTACTTAGATTATTTACATATTAATTATTCTTAATCATTGCGTTCCGGTTAATTAAATTTAGTATGTTTTTCCACTTATACTTATCTGTAATAATGAAATTGCCAAACTGACTAAATGTAGAACTATCATGCAATTTCAACATCCTGGTGCACAACATTTAAAAATAACACAGTGCAACTTTTAGTGTACATCGTTTCTTATATAACACTATATATCGCTGATAAAATCAAAGTTGGAGCGCCCGACTTGCCTTTTTATGTTGTTTATTCATGAACGTATACGTACACATTAAACAAATTCATTAAAATTTTATAACGTGTGTTAACAAACTAATAAATAAAATACAAAATTGTTTAGATGGTAATTTTGATGGGGCTGTAATCCTTGTACCTTATTGCTTGCTCACATGTAACTTTAATAAAAGTTTTGTAGAAAAGCATTACGCGAATTTTACGACAAACACACACACATACATATATATTTAATTTATTTTTTGTGCATGTATATCCATCTAAGTATACGTAAAAAGAATGGTGTGTTAATATCTTTTCTGCTTAAAGGGCGATTTGGGACTGCGCTCGCTTGATGAATCTTTTTCGAGTATTTCATTGTAAAAAATCTTCAATATATACGTATTGTAGAAAATCTTTTTCATATATAAAACGCTCGCTGACATAAAATTTCTCACTGTAGCAATTCCATATACAATAAAAGCTATAAATTCGATGAAACAGAACAACATGTTTAGGGTAATAATATAAATAACTATAAAATCCAAACGCCGCTGATGCTGGTTGCTTTATTTTCTTAAAATATAAAATTAGCTGCGATGTGATGCAGCCAGCTTCTAGCTAGCTAGAAAATATATATATTTCATGCTGCTGTTGGTATTAAATTGTCTTCTACGTTATTGATTTAAATTGCTCCAAATCTTTCAAGTGTAATGCAATACGACAAGATATATACATACTTTGATAAAGATGTAAATTTGCTTCACGAGACGACGCGATTCACTCATTCCCCGTTCAACGCTATTGTTTTTATTTCAGATTAAACTAGTTTTAATATTAACTAAATGTCGCATTAAAATGAAAGTTTGAAGCGCATAAAATTGTTAAATAATCAGTGAAATAAAGACTATTATTACTATTGTTTGATTAATATGTAATTTGATAATATAAAATCCTATTGAATGAGTATTTATAATGTAAGCCGATTGGTAAAATCCCTTCAATTATGGAAAATTAAATAATAGATATAGGCACTATTTAAAATATACGTTCTGGTTATAAACAGCTACAACACATTTTGAAATGCAATTAAAAATTGATTAAATGATTGGCATAATTAACTAATTCCGCTGTTCCAAAATATGATATATATTTAAGATTTCTGTTCAATGCCATGAAATTGTAAATTAATAGTTTATATACCTAATTAAGCATAAATCACATAATATCTCATTCTGAATGGAAATCATTTTTTAGAGTGACTGATTACTATTCTATTATTGTAGATTGCAATAACATTTTTTATGATAATTCTTCGCTTGACAATAAAAATGATAAATAGCGCGCACGTCTCAAGTAAATCTCATTATTCGATGATAGATTTGATTGTGATGTTGATATTTTCCATACACAGAAAGAGAGACATTGTCTGGCGAATGATAATCAGTGAATGATGCCGCCGGCAGAGGAGAAATGTAAAATCTTCCACACGTCATTAATTTCGGGCATTAACATTGTGCGACGAGATTTAAATACAATTCTTCACGTTTCATTCTCGTTGTGTAGTAGTAAACCGTACGGGGTTGACATAGAGACGTAATGCAATAAAAATTATTTCGTCTAGCTAGATTGTAATCTATGTTTTAAGTTTGAGGCTTAGTCTCAAGAGAGAATGAGTGCCTTCTTCCACCCATTCTATGGATAGTTTGCTTAAATGGAAAACTCTGTAAAGTCAGTTTAAAGCTCGCTTCTTCATAAAATAAACTCTCCTCTGCTTGGTGCAATCTCGTTATATCGCTCGCTATACGTTAAAAGAATTGATACCGCGCGTGTATTTATATTCACGGGAAAAAAAGAAAACTTGTCATCGACCGCATTTCGATTCCCAGCCGCCGCAATAATAAAATAAATAATTAAATGCTATTTGAATGCAATTCGTCGCACATTGGAAATTTACGCTAAACTAAACTTTTACAATTTTAAAATAAAATCGAGAGAGAGAATGTATATATATTTTATAGCTTTTACATTATAATGATTATTTAATGCAACATATAGTTTCCAACGTAAAAGGTAGTGCTGCTCGTTGAATATTGATAACAATTGTTAAGAAAAGCTCTCTCTTTACTCTTCCAATGTTTATAAAAGCCAACTGCGTACACTTTCAACCCAATTTAATAATTAAACTCGTTTCCTTTTTTATTTATCAGCGAGAGCAGTTCCAATTAATTAGAAACAGTGGGAATTTCAATAAACATTTAGTCTGTACTGATGAAAAACAAAAATGGTTTTAAGAAATTTATTGAAAGTTGTAATAAACAAATGGAAATAAAATGAAAATTTAATTAACAAAAATGATCCACAAGTATTTTATTCAAAAATACACCAAGAATTTAATAATTAAAATGGTTTGCGTTTTATTTACACAATTGCAATTAATTAAAAAGAGTGGAAATTTCAATAAACATATATTTACTTTGTATTGATAATGAAAAATGAAAATGGTTTTAAGAATTTTTTTGCAAGTTCTTAATATTTCCATTCAAATAAACATAGAAAAACATAAAAAAACTAAATTTAATTACCAAAAATGATCCACAAGTATTTAATTCAAAAATACACCAAGAATTCAATATTTAAACTCGTTTACGTTTTATTTACACAATTCCAATTAATTAGAAACAGTGGGAATTTCAATAAACATATATTTACTTTGTATTGATGATGAAAAACGAAGAAATTTATTGCATGTTCTTAATATTTCCATTAAAATAACAACATCGTGCCGTGAACGAAACGAATGGGGCTCATGTAATTTTCAAATTTGCCATTACGATATAAGAAAAGTGTACACACACACAAAAGCAGCCTCTCTACTGAGTGAAAATATACTTCTATCATTTTCTCCTACGTGCAACACACGCTGACAAAATAAAGTATCTGTCTATAATAATGAATCGATAATCGATTTAGATTTTTTTCTCACTGGTTTCTTTTCTGAGCTTAAATGCGTGTGTATAGATATATATATATAAAGAGGAAAATGTGATTTATATCCATTTCATTCCGTGCAACCTTCCTCCCTTCTCCTCACCCACCTCATTTCTTATTTAATTAAAAATGAAAATTTTATCATTGATAAGACAATGCGAATAATAATTTTATTAGTGAAAAGGGATGTATGTCACAAAGAATGATTATCCGAACAACATAGCTATTTATTACCATCACCAGTCTTCATTCATCTTGATCAAGACCATTTTTTCTCATTCGAGGTTTTGGTTTCTAATGCATGTTGTAAGACCATAAACCATCTTGTGTGTGGGAATCTATATAAAGAAAAACAAAAGATAAGAGCGAGAAGATAAAAATGCAAAAATTCGATGCAAATTCATTTTTTCTTGTTTCGGTATATATCGCTTTGTCTTTATCATCCACCAACACCATCACCATCATCGTTCGCGTCGTCGTCCGGAATTCTTCTCTCAACTTTTTTTGCCCGCGTGGCGCGCTAACTTGAACCAACCCATTTTTGATGCATTTATGATTATTTTTTCCTTTTCGCGCGCGCTCACTTCTAAAATCCATTAAAGTGTGAAATACGTTTTCTTTTTACTTTCACAATACCGAATATAAAATTCGCTTTTTAAATCCTGACCCTTTTTACGGACGAACGTTTTCCTGTTACCTTTTAACAAAGACATCCACACACAGAGAAAAAGAGTACAAGTAAAGAAAAGAAGAGAAGAAAAAGGAACGGATTCTCCTGACTAGGGATATAAAAGTAAAGCACAATAATCACATATCCTATTTATACTCAGCATTGCACTCCCATTCTCACGAATAGGCGAAAAGAAAAGCGTTTACTCTTGGAAATAAATGAACGAATGGAAATGTATAAGCAAATCAATGATGTCGTTGAAACAAATGACTTTTCTAGCCTAGATAGATCCCAGCCATTTTTTTCTCTCACTTTATATACCTACTACCTACTATTACTACTCGAACAGTTATGTTATATTTTTTTCGGGCTAAAGCTAAATGAAGATTATCTTGAAATGATTAGAAAGTGCATTGACCGTGGCATAAAGATCACCCATGTTGAAAACATTTTCTAAATCAGCACATTTCAGGACGATTTCCTGTTACAATTTTAAATGCGTTTTATCAGCGTGTTCTAATCATATTTTATAACTACATATAGTTTAATTACAATTGTAGAAAAGTTGTTAAAATTTATTGTTTGCTTGGTGGAGGAAGGAAGAGGAAATGCAATTTATTTTTCTATTTTATTATTTTCTGGTTCTCTTTTTTTGTTGTAGAAATCCCAACGAACATCATAAGCAGGAGCCAGTTTTAGCTGCATCTAGGGAACGAAATCGATTTCGATCAATTGTTTGGGATGAATATGATTCGGTACATCAGAAATATTTGGAAATCGGTGAGTATTAATATATGTACATATACCTATATATATATTCTTTACTTACTCACTTACTTACTCGATTTACATTGCCAAAAGTTTTTCGTTTTATATTCTTTCTTTATGATTAACAACTTTACCATTCTCAAGCTATCGACGTGTATAAAAATGAATTTTATAAAGCGACTTGAAACTTAATATTCCGCTTTATACTTGGACGATGTTTAAGCATTAATCTTAATTAAAAGCATTAAGGTGCATAAAGAAAGTTTATTATAATATTTAAACTTGTGAAAGGTGTTTTCTTTTGTGTTATTAAACATTTTTTCCTTTTGCTTCAAAATATAAACATTAAGTAAATAGTTGCGCGCAAATAAAGTTGCTCGATGAAAAAAAAAGTATCGTAAATTTCTTAACTAGTATTAGGTACTAGTCTTGCATAAACTTTCCCGATATAAAGCATCTATCATATTCATGAAAGTATATCTTCTCTTAGTGGAAACAAACTCTTAGAAAGCATATTTCTTGTGCAAGGAGGTAATTTTAAAATCTATTTCCATTCGGCTCATACTTCATATGGATGGAACGAAGTGTCTGGAACGTTCGGACATCAATATTCAAAGTTTGTCCTTTCACAATCATTTATTATATGTCCCAAAGTCGCGCGTTATCCCCGCACCCGCACACCCCAACTCTCTCTCTTATCCTTTTTTAACTGCAGCCAATTTTAACGGGCCGGTGGCTATTGACGACCGCATTCTTTTATTAAAAAAAAATTCTTTTATGCCTCATCGTTGAGTAACACGCACAGCTTTACAAATACATTTTCCATTAAATAACTCCACATACAATTCCACAATCGAAATTGCCTTTCCCATCATCTATAAAATTGACTGTACAATTCAACCTGACAATGTAATTTTATATTAAACGATCACACAAATTACGACAAATTACATTTGATAATGCACATCAAAACCGCGATAGATTAAATATTCATTTAAACGAGCAACAAAGAATAATTAATCATATTTGCGCTATTTTATACCTACGTATATCTATAGAAATTCAAGAGTTAAATACCTGTGCTGTGCTGCACCAACTGCCGATCCACGAAAAGTTTCCCATCAAGAAGGAAACTTTTTTATACGCGAACGAAAGTTATAATTTTCATTTTGATTTGCATATACGCTGCGTCTGCGAAAACATTTCTTTTTTTTTCATTCTACTCTCATTCAAAAACTTCATTTCGGGTAAAAGTAAAGCATTTATTATGCGCACTGTTAACGCAGACATAAAAAATAAAATCGCGCAGTAAAGCGCTTACAATAGTAAATCGATTAAATAACATTCCTAAATCTCGGTATAAAATTTGTATTTGATCCTTTTGTAATTGAAGGATTTTCAAACTCAGGTGACAATTCAATAATAAAACAACTTAAACTTGTTCATGTGGAAAATTGCTACAGCAGAGAAATAATATTACTTTTGCTTAGGATTTTCTAACATGGCAGCAGCAAATTTAAATTGTTCATTAAAATAATTTGTTGATTTTGATTACACATGCAAAAAGTAGCTTAGCGTTCTATGTTTATTTAATTGATATTTTGATTGTTGATTTGGATCACCATTTTGTTATTTAATTTAAATTTCAGATTAAAGTTTGTAGATGTATAGTGATAGTTGTTCTTGCTTTAGTATTTCTACGTGTTGCGAAACATTTACTCTTCTAAGAATCATAGGACACACTTTGACTGTATTTTACATTTATGATGATCAAATTTGTTCTTTCACCTTGAATAAGTAAAGTTCAATTACACGCTTTAATCAATAAAATTTAATTAATATTTTTCATTCCTCCTACATTGATTTTTGAATAGTATTGTTATAAATTGTTCCAACTTTATTAGATATTTACGTTGTTTCTTTCTTGCTACTACCATCAAGATGCGATGATATTCTTTTTCTTCTTCAACACAGAAAGAAGAAGTACATTAAATGAATCGAAACACTTTTCAAACAAAATGAAAAAAAAAACGATAACTTGCTAGGAAAACTTTTTAATTAATTATAACTGTCATTGCTTTATATGTTGCAATGATAAAAACGTCGTTTTCTTTCAATATAGTTTTTTCTCATTATTAAATTTTCGATAATTCCTCCCCGGAAACTTTAATTTCTCTCCAAGAAGTATCTTTTACTTACTTGAGCAGTTGATGCAATTATCCTGATAATGAAACTAAACACAACTATTCCATCCATCATTTCTATCTTAAGATTATCAGTTGATATAGGCCTCGGTTTAACCACTACTACACTTTGCATGTGCCATAAATTATAGCCCAACTTAGAACCTTTCCGCAAAAGATTAATTATATCTAGATACAATTAACACTTTCAATTGTAGATAGTAGTAGTAGCAGCGAGAGACTTCATTTCTTGTTGCTGAACTGCTTGCTGAACTGTGAAAGAGGCACAAAAAATGCATTGCGTTATAAATAAATATCAATTAGACGACTTAGAGAGAGTAGTAATGTAATTTCTCCAATTGCTTTGTTTTCTTTTCTAGGAATGAAGCCACGGATGAAGAACCATTTTCGAGCACATCAATTGAGCGTTTGGTTGCGTCTAATTCCCGAACTACACCGAGCTGGAATGGAAGATGTTGTGGCTCGGCACAATCTCTTTAGAAACCATAATAATGCAGAATTGTATGACGGTGCCGTACGGCCGGATCCCTTGTCGAGGGTGAGCTATTACGATCCGACGATGGAACTCTTTAGAAGACGCTCTAATTCAAGTTTAACGAGCATAGAGACGCCCACAACGATGGACACAATTGTAACCACATGTGTGAATGTTGTTTCAACCGGAAATTTCAATCATCAAACGTTCCAAAATCAAAATACCACAACCGATACGTTAGCGAGTTTGGAGGCGGCAGGATATGCCGCTTATAGTACGGCATTGAGCGTCACCATAGCGATCGGATGTTCCTTACTTATACTAAACGTGCTCATATTTGCGGGTGTTTATTATCAGCGCGATAAAACGCGAATGGAGGTGAAATCGCTGCAGCAACAGCAGAATAGGAATCAGGCAAACTTTGAGACGATTTCAAAGCACGGCCATTATCATATGGGTCATTCACAAAGCGCGAATGTGATCGTTGATGTTGAACAAGACACAACGGCAATGATTCTAGCTGCAAACGCTCAACAAGATTCAAACAAAATGCAGCAGCATTTGTGTCCGCAAAACATGCAAATGCAAAACTCGTTGAAAGCGCCACCGCCTAGTCCTAATGTTATTCAGCAAGCCAATTGCATGACGTTACCAAAAAATGCCAGCAATTATGTACAGAATTACGCCCAGCAGCACGGGTGCATGACGTTACCAAAGAATTCATCGCTTATGAATAATACCGCGTGTATTGTCGCCGAGATGCAACAGCAAGGAATTGTACAACCGCCAAACGGAAATGCTACAATGCATATGAATGTGCCTAGACCACCGCCTCCACCTAGAGCTAAATCACCACCAGAATCACAGCCTTTATTAACACATCACAATCAAAAAGGTAACTTGAGAGTGCCGCAAGCAGCAATGAGTGAAATGCGAGTGTGATAATATTAAAGTAGAAACAAGGAAATGGGATACTAAGCAACAAACAAAAACAGAACAGAACAAACATAAATAAAAAGAAACTTAACACGAAAAACTTTTTAATTCAATACGTCCAAGTGTTAATTTTACACGTGGCCTACCATTTAATCGGCCTCCAATTCCTATTCTACTTCTTCTGTATATATTAAAACTAAACGGAATTTATTATGAATGTTTGTATGTATAAGTGTATTCAAGATCCCTTTTTTTTCACACACACAACAACACAGCTAAATAATATTACTACTGAAACTGAAACTGAAACAACAGCAACACGAGAAAGAAAAAAAACAGAGGAATATTAATTCTGTTAGAAGATTTATAGTATTTAATTTTGTTAATATCTTGTTACTTATTCTATTGTTGTTTCGTGGAAAGGGACGTTTACCAAAAACCAGTTTCAATTCGAAATTTTACGCGTAATCGGATTCAAGTTCTTCCATTATAATAATTCTCTATTCGCCCGCTATTTAAAAAATGAAGAAGAAAATAAAAAACGAAAAACATAAATAAATAAAAGATTCAATTACACAATAAGCGTCCTTTTGCACGACCGCAAATGTTTTTCATTTAAAAGGAAACTTTTGAAGAAAATTGTTAATCTCTTCTTACAATTCTAAATATCGTTAAATTTCTTAAAAATAAGTTTCAATGGCTTGTTTCAATTTTAAAACATAACTTTTTAACTGCCATATATATCATATTAAATAAATTGTTAGCAAATAAAATAAAAAAACAGTATTTTATACAAATTACTTTTATATCTGTGCCAAAACAACCTAAAAATGAATTAGAAAAAAGACTTGAGAACTGTATTAATTAGATTACGTGCGCCGAAAGAAAGAAGTTGACTCTGTTTTTCTGTTTGTTATCTTTATTCGCTCCCATTTTGTAAAATGAGGGCATCTACAAAGTGTTTTTGAAGCAAATTGAATAAAAATAGAAGGAATATGGACAATCTCATTTACCAAAACACACACACACGCGCAGACACATTCAAAAAAAAAACAAACAAGAAAACGTAAGAAAAAATTGTAAATAAAAATAAAACTGTAGAAGCGTTTCAAACTTCAACGAAAAATTAGCGTCTACTTTATCTAGCTTTAATTCATGATTTATATAGGACTTGTATATATAAAATTTAAACAAAAAAAATTATAAATGATGACAACTCTAATATATAATCATTTTTTTCGGTGAATTTTGGAACTAGATATTTTAAAATGTATGAAATATTTGTTATTAAGCTGTAAATTTGATAAAGATATTGCGTACATTTTAGTCTTGTTAAGAGCAGGAATGTTTAACAACAAAAAAAAACAAAAAATGTGACATATTAAACTTATTAATAAAAATTTAATTAAAAAATATATAATGTGCGTTTTATTCTATGAGGGATGAATATATAAGTAATATGAAAATTGTTACCTTAGATTATTATTATGTTGAAAGCAATTGATGGAAAATTGAAAACGAAACGTTTCCATTTTGCTTCTCAAACATGTTGGAAAGAAAAGAAACATTGGTAAGAGTTGAATGCAGTTCGATCGAATGATTTCCATACATATTGGTTTCTGATATAGGACCTTGCTAAAAGAAGGAAGGAAAAGTGGCAAATAAAATAAAGCACGCCCCTCAGTTAGATGTTTCCAATTTACACTCTTTTGTCAATATGATAGGAGGCTCCATTTAAACTGATTCGCAATCTTCCACGGTTTTTTTCTTCTTCTTGCTTTTCATTTCTGCGGTTTCCAAGCATTTTTCTATATGCAATAATATCAGGAAAATTACACTTGATATTATACCTAAATCGATTTATTTGTAGGAAAAAAAGACACACAAAATTGGATTATAAAAACATTGTCGTTTTGAACACACAGAAATACTGCAAATCTTGTAAATAAATATTACAAAATACTGTTATTTAAAACTACCTTAATAAAAATAATTAGATAGAAAAATGTTATACTCCTATTAGCGATAAACACCACCTTGAAATTGTTTATATAAAGTTATATATCGAGAATGGCATTTTCATAATGAACGATTTAGTATTCAGTTATACACGTTTAATTACAGTTCCAGTTTCGGATTCTTCAGACGGCGAAGACTCTGAACTGCCTTCCTTCGTCACGTTTGCATTCTTTACAAGTTTTGGAATTTGCGATGGCGTTTTAACTTTAACAACTGGTTTTGAATCTTCTTCGCCGCTCCTACTGCTACTACTCATCGACGAGATATCGACGTTTTTTTCATTTGTTTCATCCTTCTTTTCATCCGATTGCACGTTTTCCTCTAAATTATCTTTTGCGGTCACACGTGGGATCGTTCTGCTTTTATTGTCCAATGTGTTGCGATTAATCGTCGGTTTGATAATTATTTTCGGATCAATTTTTTTAATTGGTTTATCGGGGTCGGTGGTGATGATTGTTTTAGGAAACTTTTCCATCTTCTTCTCCTTTTGTTGATGATGTTCATCTTTTACTTGTTTTAAATTATCGTAAATTGGCTGAGTATCGAGCACATTTGTTGTTGGATTAAACTCGATTTTACGATTCTCTTTTGAAGGTAATAACGGCCCGACGTATAAATTGTTGCAAGTAATTTCTGGTTCTTGCGGACTGGGGGGTTCTTCAGCTAACATGACAGGCGATTGAATCGGTGCCGTATTTGTAGGTTTTCTTCCTAATGTAGAACAACCTCGAGGAGGGGGTGTTGGTGGCATTTTAGTTGAGACACGAATTGTTGGCGAGCTTGGTTGTGACATTGATGGATTTTCTGGAATCGCCATAAAAAGTTGACTGGCAGCAGGCATTGAACGTCGCTTTTGAGCGAGCGATTGCTTATCGGGATAATCAGGCAAGACTTTCGGAAAATTTCGTCGCTTTATTGTTAAGAGTGACTCTTCAGGTGATAGGGGAGTTATACAATCATCCTCCTCACGTGATGTCACGTTTACATCATTATTAGGATCGAAAGTTTTCATCTTTTTGCCGGGCGAAGCGTAAACAGTGCCACTACTAAAACCAGCCTGTACTGGATCGGATTTCGATTTAGCGTGATGATGTTCGATTTTAACGATCGTCGGTGCATCGTAAACCTTTTGATTTGAGCTATCCTCACCAGCTGGCTTCCGTTCAAAGAAATTATCCAATGTGGCTGAACGTCGAATTGGAACATTCTCGGAACTTGCATTTGAATAATCTAAAGATTTTGTTAGTTCAATTGGTTGTTGCCGCAAAATACTAGGACTACGTGCTGCTGGCGTTGCATCAATCGCAACTGATACCTTTTGTGCTTTCGGCTTCGGTATGTTACTCGGTTTCAACTCCCCGTCGGCGGGACTAACTGGCCGCGTTGGACTTTTACCCAACGTTGAATAACTTTCCGTTGTTTTTGAATCGCTGCGTACGTGCATAGTATTCACGGAATCATTCTTTACATTGACACTTGTCGGCGGTAATGGCATTTCTTCGCGCGGCTTGCGAATGTATTTCGGACTGCAGCGTTGCGATATTTCATGTGCAATCCAGTCTCTGACTTTGGTGTGAGGATCAATCGTGCTGGCAGACATTTGTCTAGACAATTTATATTTTGATGATCCGCCATCACTTATTTTCACAGCTTCGTAAGTATCTCCACTTTTCGATGAACGACTTATCATTTTCATAATGCCACATCCATTATCCAACTCATCATCTTCTAATTTTCGTCGCTTTTCTGATGAACTTTCACACGGATCCACCGCCTCGTCGTAATTGCGTTTCTGGCCATTTTCTCGGCTTTTTAATCGCGAACATTTATAATATAAGCCAACAAATAATATAACATTTATTATTAGAAATACACCCCCGACACATATTAAAACAATCATCGCCGTTCCGCTTGTTTTAGTTGGCGGTTGTGGTTGCGGTTGTGAGGTAATAATCGTTCCGTACTCTTTTTTAACAACACTTGGAACTTGACCATCATCAGGTTTCTTTTTTATTATGCCATAATGCACTTCGTCGTTACGCTGAAACTTTTCCGTTGATGTTCCTCTACCAAATGGAAACCAAGATGGCACATTTTTGGATGGGTGGCGCGATAAAAATGGAAATCCTGTTGTCGTTTGATGTGAAGGCACCTTGGTCGGATGATAATATTGTAAATTTGTTACATTTGATAACATCTTTGGTAATATTTCATTCCAATAAATTAATTCTTTGTGACGATAATGATGACGTATTTCGGGAGGAATGGCTGTCACGACAGAGAGAGAGGGAGTTGAATTAATTTAGGTATTAATTAAATTAATAATAAATCATTTTCTTACCTAAATACAAATAACGTTGATTTCTATTATCAAATTCAGGCCATTCAATATCGTACTGCTTCCAATCCATTTGCGCCAACGTCAAATAATCATGTCTTCGTCGCACATTCGGATCACTAAAAATAGAGTAAATCAAGATAATTTATTTGTTGACAATCTATCTGGGGGTCATACTGTTAATTGAAACTTAAATAACGTGATTATGTACACAAAGCGAAGGAGAATCTAATTGAAAGTGCGAATATCTGAGCAATTTCCATATGTAATTGGTAATTTGTTGTCGTTCCGCTTGACTTGACTACATTGTGTCTGCGAGCAGGCAGGCAG